>JAKSZP010008710.1:0-27879 GCA_022478985.1 Massospora cicadina | reverse complement strand
GGGGCCTCAGATGGGGGCCCCCCGAGGCCCTACACTCCCTGGGGGTCCACAGGCCCATCAGCTCTGGGAGGTCCACGGGGCCCTACACCCCCAGGTGGCCCACAAGGTCCTTCAACCCCAGGAGGACCCATATTTCCAGAGGTTTTCTCTACTTCATTAAGCTGGAACTGAATTCCTGAGTACAATTGTTCCAATTAAAAGAAATGGGTTCTAATTTCCTCCTCCATTGATTGGCTACGCTCAGAGATTTGGTAAATACCCTCTCTCCATTCTCTCTGAATCTCCTGAATTTTTTTGGGAAACTGTACATCAACAAAATTTGACATCCCATAATTGAGCTGAATGAGCTGCTGATGTACTTCGTTGAGGAAGGCTCAATTATTAATGATAGCATCATAATTTTTGGCTAAGCTCAGAGGCCAACTTGAAAAATTTGGAAGTATAATTATTCAAGGATTGGAGTCCTTCTAGTAAATTGAGCATCCCTTGATGGTGCATTCTAACTACAGGTAGCAAATGGTATAAAATAGGGTGTACAAGTTGGTGCAAATATTTCTTGGGGCCAATTCCTAGCATTTGAAAGGTTTGAAGCACTTCCCACAATATAGAAGGTACTGCATTAGATCAATATTGGGTAGAACAGATTCCAGGGATTAAGGCCCTTTAAGCAATTGATTAATAATATTTTGTAAAGCCTCAGGCGGTATTAGAAAGTCTGAGGTAAAAAGTTAGGACCATAAAATTCCAAGTTAGCCCAAAATTCCAACGTGGAGGGTAATCTTGGGATTTGGGCTCCAGTTGAATGGACCCATCATAAAATACTGTCTTGCCCTTGGTCTTGAGCCTCGTCAGGAGAAAAATGAGAATCCATCATAGTGATAGACGTTGTCACTGGTGCATAACTCAGAGTGCCCCTGTAGTGAGCACCAGTCTGGAAGTTTTGAATTACACTTCTAATGGGGTAGGCTGTATCTCAAAGTTACACTGGGCGGATTCTCCAAAAAAGCGATTAATTTAATTGAAAATACAGGTTAAAATTTGACCTAATTTTTAATTTTAAAAAGAGGAAATATTTATAGGCTTTTTTATGGTTCATAATCTATCTGAGTGAATTAATCTCTGCGCAATTTAAACTTCAATCAATTGATTAGAATCAGATTGATTGTTAACCTTGATAGATTGTAAATATTGCTCACTTCTTCTGATGATGTCAGAGGAATTGATGAAGTAGATTTTTCAAAGATATGAGAATTTGGTGAGATCCTGACAAGGATGACCAACAGTGGCCTCATCATGATGGGGCCAGATAGTTTCCAGGTGCTGTGGTCCAGCAGGAACCCATAGGCGCCCCTGAAACCACACCATCTCATCCTTCACGTGATAACCCCTGGATAGATCCTCTTGATTCAAAACGCTCTTAGAAAGTACCATAGTATATTCAGCTGATAGTGGCTGAGAAAAAACTACCTTTCTGAACATATTATATTCCTTCACATTTTCCAGAGTGCAAGCGCTGGCCCATTGGCTGGGGGAGAGGGAAGTTGGGACACAAATTTTATTTGGTGAAATCATCAACTGTGTATTATGAACTTCTACCCCCTTGGGATCAGTAGCTAAAGAAGGGTTGCGGCTCAAAGCATCCACAAAATCATTATCCTTGCCCTTGGTGAACTCATAAAAGAATGCGAATTGGGCAAGGGTCTCATGCCAATGGGTCTGCCGTGGGGTTAGGACATGAGGAGCGCGGTAGTACAGCAAGGCACGGTGGTCTGTACATACCCAGAAAGGTTGTGAGGAACCATGCAAGTGGTGACGCCAATAAGTCAGCGCCTCCACCACTGCTAGTAACTCTTGTAATAAATGGCGTAATTCAACTCAGGCAAAGACATTTTCCTAGAAAAATATCCCACCAGATGCTCTATCCCATCTTCTCTTATTTGTAACAATGTAGCTGCTATGGTGAAGTTGGTGGCATCAGTAGAAACAATGAACTCTTTTGAAGAATTGACATGGCAAAGGACAGACGTGGACAACAGGGTGCACTTCACTGCTTGAAAAGCATCCTCCAAAACGGGGGACCACTGAAGCATCTTGGCACCGCTAGCCTAAATATAAGGGTGCTACCACCTTGGAGAGATTGGGTGTGAACTTCTTGAGGAACGTACACGTCCCCAAAACGCTCCTCAATTCCTTGACTGAGGTGGAGTGGGCCACTCACAAATAGCCTTCTCCTTGTCTGGAGCTATCATGTGTCCTTGGTCAAACATGACGTTGCCCAGAAAAGTGAACTGGGACTTAAAAAATTCACACTTGTAAATCTTCAGCATAAGGCTGTCTGCCTTCAACCTCTTCACCACTTGCAAAAGGTGTACTGCATGGAACTCATGATTGGGGGAAAATACCAGGATATCATCCATGTAGGCAACAACACATACACCTAACATGTCCCCCAACGATGCATCAATGCGGCAATGAAAAATAGCAGGGGCATTATTAGGCCCAAAAGGCATATCCCAGAACTGGAAGATCCCTTTTATTGGTCCAGATTGCGGTTAACCACTCTTGCCCTTTTTTAATCTGAATTTGATTGAACGCATTGAGGCAATCCAGCTTGGAGAAGACCTTATCTTTCTCCACATAGCGTGCAATCTGAGAGTCTTAAGGGATGGGATGTAGATCTGGTACAGTGACATTGTTGAGGTTCCCATAGTATATGCATGGGCGTATAGTACCATCAGCCTTCTAAACAAAGAGAATTCGGGAGCATGCAGGGGAGGTATGCTGAAAAATCGCGCCTTTGGCTATCTTCTCCTTCACCCACACATCTAACGCCTCTTCCTCCTGGACGGTCAGTAGATAAATGGGAGAAGAAATATGCACCAGATCCACAGTGATCTTGAACTCACAATCAAACTCATAGTGATCAGGTAGTGCGTTAGCAGATGCAGCATCAAAAGAAGATTCCAAACCCTCCAAACAAGAAGTTAGGGGGAACCTCCACAGTGGGCTTCAGCTTAGAAACAAGGCTAAGAGTGTGAAGGTGGGGCCAGTGGGGCAATTCTCCCTGGGCATTCTTCTCCAACAAAGGAACAACTAATATGCGGCCATTCTTTAAAGTTAGGGATAGGGTATTCTCTTTCAAGTTGGTTCTAACTTCAAACTTCCGCCACCACTCCACAACCAAGATGATAGGGTACAAGAGGTTTTTGATAGCCTGGAAGTAACCAGACAAGTGGTACTTGCCAACACAATAGTCCACTGTCCCAATGATCTTCAGAGTGAGATTACCTTGGGACGCACCACCCCTAAACATACCACTTGGCAAGTGACTCAGCCCAAGGTAGTCAGCTAGGCTCTAGTCCATAAAGTTTTCCGTGGCACCTGTATCCGCCAGAATAGTGGTGCTGAATTTCCCTAAAGGGGTGGAAAGGGTAGCAGTCAGTAGAAAATACCCATAATGGGCTTTAATAAAATCTGAAAACGCCATTAAATCACCACCAAACTCTTCATATGGCATTAACATGTCACCCTGGTATAATTTTTAATCAAAGAGTGGAGAGGGATAATTGGCCACTCTTACTACTAAGGCCACATATCCCACCATATCTTCAGCAGGGGCATAAACATTTTCACATTGTAAACGCAGTTCCTTTTCAACTTCCTGAGTGCTGCGATTCATGGAAGAGGTCAAACAGGTATTTTCTGGGGTGCTTTGGTACACAGGAATAGGTTCCTTATCTGAGCCATAAGAGAGCAAATATGGTTCAGAGGCATACATAGTGTTTTTAATTATAAAACGCGTTTTAAGATGTGGATGACCCTATTCCCATAACAGCAACAGAGTGCCCAATGTTATCCAAGACCAACACCCCCAGGGTCATCTGCGCCAATTCTGCTGGCATTGTCTGAATGCGCTGTTGAAGTAAAACCTGTTTATTAAAATTGAAATTGGTAATTTTGGAGGAAAGTCAGGGAATCAAGATTTTTGGACCTTAAAGTGTCCATATCCACCAGGTATGAGCATGAAGGTGGGTACTTTCCAGTTGGAGGCAACCATAATAACGCCGAGTTGCTCTAACCTTTGGGAAAAAGAGGAAACAGCGGTGCGGCTGACCATAGCCAAAGACCACAGCTGGCACCCACCGTTTACACCTCAGAAAAGTCCCACATGGAAAAAGTTTGTGCACATAAATTTGGTGGGTTGGTCAACTAATGTAAAGAGAGTGTCTATAAATCTCCTGTTCACAGTGTGGTAGTGCTTGGTGCACAGGGCCAACGCCAGGGAACTAACCGTTAGAATAAAAGTTACTAGGGCCCAGCAGAGGGTGCTGGA
This sequence comes from Massospora cicadina, assembly GCA_022478985.1. Lineage (NCBI taxonomy): Eukaryota > Fungi > Entomophthoromycota > Entomophthoromycetes > Entomophthorales > Entomophthoraceae > Massospora > Massospora cicadina. The sequence goes on along the minus strand of JAKSZP010008710.1, from coordinate 23,546 downwards.
GCAATAATAACTCAATTGAAAGAGAGCGATCATTAAGGTAAATAACTGACCAAAAATGATGCGGTGCACCAAGGGAGAAGTGGTAAACGTCCTAGGTTGGAGGGAACCTGGGAAAACCAACGGTGCACTAGGTGATAACCTAATCATATATAAAATGTAATGGTTAATGTAGTGTGAGACCTCCTCAAAGAGGTCCATGTCAAGAAAGTGTCTGTAAATCTCTCTTTCCAGAAAGGTGATGTGGGATGCAAACCCACATTGCTAGGGAACTAGTCACTAAGAAAAAGGGTAAGAAGACACCTCAAACGGTGCCTGTGCCAAAGGTACCCCAGGCAAGGGTGTAGAATGCAACATATAGGACCAGGTAAATTAGGAACATAACAGCTTGAGTGGACCCCAGAGGGGAGTCCATAATCAAGTGTAACTTGGCGTCAGGGAGCTTGGGTGCCTCGATCTGGAGGGGACCTGGGTGGCCCAATGGAGCACCTGGGATTTTGGTAAATTGCTATAGAAGGTAGTGGCCCACACAGTTGGAGACATCCCCAAAGAGGTCCGCCACTAAGTTAGCCCAAGGAACCATAAGTAAAACGTAAAAAAATGGGTATTTTTGTTTAAGAAAGTTAAACAACAAGGAATGTTGGTCACAAAAACATATTTAAAGTGTGCCAGGGAAATTTGGGTTCTGCAGAAATGCGCCCAAGCCTTGACGCTCCAATAAACAGATGCTTCCATCCGTTTTAGTAAAATATACCAAAAGTGTCTTCTATTGAGTAAATGATTGAGTCATATTTTACCTTAGCTTAAAATTTCATAGCTAAAAACTTTTCTTTCTCGTTGCAAACACTTTTGCAACCCATTCAATTCAAGACTAAATCTAGTTTGATAATCTCATAGAGGGGATTTATCTGCGCCCATGTCTGGGAGCAGTTGGGCAAGCAAGGCAAGAGGAGCAGGCGGAAGGCCCATGGCCTCTAACGTTCAAAAACGCCCCAGAGAATCCGGTGGAATAGAAAAAAAAATCTAAAAAAACTGGCGGTCACAATTTCCCCAGAGATACTTGCGTGGCAAGCACGATGCAACCAGTACATCAATATGCCACATTCCCAGCCACTTTCGTCGGTGGAATTCAGAGTCCATGTGTATCTGGACATCCAAAAAATGGCCCTATGGGAAAAATTTTGTGAAGATGTACACAAAATTTTCCCTACCGCGGTGTACGTTGCACCTCACTCCATGTCACACGGTTGGCTGGACCTAGGTTTTGAAAGCAAAATAGCAGCAGATGAGGCTGCAGCGGTGCGCATAGTGGTCAACCTCCCCGAAGGGCAATGGGTCGTCAAAACTAAATGCACCAGATGGACAAAATCAACCCAAATTTTCCTCACGTTTGACTTTTTGCCTACTACGGTAAAACGTGACATTTTAAAGCAACACCTGAAAGATGGTCTCGCCATATACGGCGAAATACAATCTTTCGAAATGCAACGTTTCACGCTGATGCCACACCTGTGCACTGGCAAAGCCATCGCAGTTCTGACCCCAACTGAGGAGATTGCGAAGGACCTAACCCAGATCCCGCACTCCACCTTTATTGATATCGCAGGGCACACCACCCACCCATTCCGGGTAACCGTGGACAGCGCGCCCCCCATTTGCACCCACTGTGACACGTTTGGCCATAAGGCACACACGTGCCCCATTAAAGAGGGCGTTACATTCCAAGAGCACCCCTCGGTGGCCATGGCCAGCGGAGAGGCGCACTATGAACCAACCGCAAGCACCAAAGAGGCTTTCCCGTGGGGAGCACAAGGCTGCTACCTATTGGTAAAGCCCATCTCCCCGCAGGAGTGGAAGAAGGCCAAGCAGGCCCGTAGGACTGCAGCCAAGGAAGCGGCCAAGGTCACCACCACCATCCCACACTCACAACGCCAGGAGGACATGGAGACCTTCGCGGCGGAAGCAACTTGAGAATCCATCACCCAATCAGATTGGGAGGCCCAAGCTGAATGGGCCACTCAATCCGAGGATCTGATGGGAGATTTGATCTCACCCAATCGCTGCACCCAAGCCCCAGTTGAAACCGACTTGGGACCTATCCCAACCAAAAAAAAAATTTTTTTGCCCCACTCAATGGTGCACCAAACTTATCCGCACCGCAAAAAAAATTCGTCCGACGTCGGGAAAACAAAAAGCAAAGGCTAAAGTCAATGTGACTCTTTCTGCAAAAATCAACAAAAACTCCAATAGCGTTGCTGCTAGCACCCACGCTGCTGTGAAGGCCCGTGGGGATCTAGAAGAGGATGGTGGGCCTGGGTGCCCACCCCTCGCACCTAAGGTGCGATGGGGGAAACCTTCACTCTAGGGACGCTGAATATCGCCGGACTCAAGGCCTCCCCGTCCCGGGCTAGGAAACTGAGTTTTTTACAAAATAATTTACCCGTGGATATCCTGGCCATCCAGGAAACCCACTGTCCACGAGGTTCTGAGGATGCTTGGAAAACAATGCTCCTACCATCCCTATCCTTTTGGTCAAAGCACTGTGGGGTGCTAATTTGGAAAAAACAATTTTTTCAAATTTACATCTTCAGAAACATTCCTAAATGACCGAGTGCTCATTGTCACCTTCTCATGGGCTGATGTTGCACACACATTTGTCAACATTTATGCCCCAAACGGTGCACAAGAGCGTCAGGAATTTTTCTCGTCAGTCAAATCCCTCCCGCTACCCCCAATTCTTTCCTAATCAGCGACATGAACTGTTGGCTAACCTCACCAATGGACCGGTGGCTGCCCTCACCCCACGCCCCACAGGGTCACATAGAACTACGCATTCTAAAAGCCACCCTTGGGTTAATGGATGCGCTGCTGTGACATGCCCCACTGCTCGAAAACATGACGTGTCCCCACATCCACAACGGCCAATTAAGGTCCATGACCCGTATTGACCTTATTCTAGCACCGGCGAAATTCCAACCCCACATCTCCCACTTCAAAACAACAAAAATGGAATTCTCCAACCACTGACTGGTCTTGATAACATACCACTTACCCATCACAGTTGCAAAGGCCCCACATTGGTGCAAAATCCGCCCTCCAGAGCTAGCGTCACCAGGATTTTCCACGTGGGTGGAAGAGGCAACTTTGGCAAAATTGTTTGTTGCACCGTTTTGCGCGGACCCCATTTCCACATGGGCAACTTTCAAAAAAGACACCATCCACCACTATCGCCATCTCTCATCCAGACGCTCACGAGCCACATTGGCGGTTATATCGCGTGCGCTGGTGGAATTGGCCCACTTGGAGTTTAATATTCTAGCCTCAGGATATAGCCCTGCATGGGGCCAGAAGTGGGCGGAGGCAGCAGCCCACCTCAACGCACTTGAAAGGCAACACAAACATCGGGTTTGTGTCCAATACAGGGCCACACGCATCACTAAAGGCGACAAGTGCACCACATACTTCTTCAAAAAAAAATTTTACACCACGCCAGAGCATGGCCTGCACACAGGTGCGAAGATTGGATAATTCTATCGTGGACACACTGGCCGAAGTGGCAATTGAAATGCAAAGATATTACTCTGAGTTATACCGAGCTGAACCAATTCAGCCGGCCGAAATAGCGGAATTTCTCGACAGAGCTCATATCCACACTGTTTTCCGATACCCGGAAATAATGAATTTAATTACTCCAAACAAATTATGGACTACCATTCATGGTGCACCAAACCGAAAATGCCCAGGCTCAGATGGCATTCCATATGAGTTCTACAAAAAATATTTTAAATGTATATCCCCATTGCTGCTAGCCTCACTCAACCAAAGCCTGTTGGAAATGCACCTCCTACCAGGAGGACATGAGGCTTTTACAGTCACACTCTTCAAGAAAGGGATAGGCTAGACTTAGCCAACTGGCACCCCATTTCTCTAACAAACACAGACACCAAAATTTTAACAAAAATCATGGCTAACCGTTTAGGGACTGTAGCATCTGCCACCATCTCTCCAGAACAATTCAGTTTCATCCCCAGAAGGTCGATTTGGGATAACATGCACTCTGTGGCTAATGTGTGTCAGTCCACAGCCTCTGGGGCACTTGTATTCTTGGACCAACAAAAGGCCTATGATAGAGTAAACTGGGAATACCTTAGGGCCTGCCTCCAACAATTCCGCCTACCTCCCCACTTCATTAACTGGGTGATGCTACTCACGGAATCTGCAACAATGGCTGTGCGCGGCCCAGGTTTCTTAACAGATGTAGTCCATCCTCAAAGGGGCCTGCGACAAGGGGACCCCTGAGCCCACTCTTATACAACTTCAGCCTTGACCCACTACTGCGAAATGTGAATGCCCAACTCACTGGGGTCCATGTGCCAGGCCAAACCCCAGTCAAGATGATGGCATTTGCAGATGATTGCGTGGTGGGGGTGTCTAATAACAAAGATGCACGCGCGCTTGAAGCCCTCATCCAGGAATATTCCCGGGTAAGCAACGCGGCACTAAACGCCTCCAAAACTGAAATCATCCTCCTTGGTCGGTTTCAGAACTGCTGGGCCCCAGCAAGTAGTTCCCAACCCAGCCCAGCTGCTCGCCCAAGTCCACGCCTTACTAACTCAAAACACACCGCTCCACTGGTGCTCCCCTTTGTGCCGCGACCTACCATAGGACCGGTACGCCATCTGGGCGTGTGGTTGGAGGCAGGAGGATACGCGTCAGCAGTAATGGAGGGCCATATACTGGACAACGTGACGAAGCGAATCGCCTCTCTCAGAGCCCACCCTACTACCCTCACTGGCAGGGTTGTTCTTGCTAACTCTATGCTCCTATCCAAAGTCTGGTTTGGAGCCCACGCCATCCCCTTCTCCCCAAGCTTCTTCAAATCCCTGTATGCTTTGCTAAAAGGTTGGCTTTGGTCAGGCCGCCCTCCACCAGTACAGCTAGAGGTCATGTTTGGCCCTCATCATCATGGTGGCATGGGCCTACTTGACTTCAAAGCCCATGCCGCCAAGATCCTAGGCACCTGGATTGCGGCTGTCACTGCTCCTACACTCCCATCCCAACACTGGTCCCACGCGGCCCGCTCCAACTTCTCCCGAGCCTTGGGCCTCAACAATCCATCAAACCCCACTCCCTGATGAAATACCTCGCATCACACACATCAGCCACAGGTCCTCACGGGACCAAAACCCACTACAAACGAATCCTACTCTCCATGCGAAGCGCAGAGTGGAGAATTCGTATTAGTGGACATACAACCCAAAGAGGCCGCCCCTCTCCTCAGTTCACACAAGAGGTACAGGGGCTACCCATCCATGATGGCGTGATCCCCACTCGACCCCAAGTCCTATCCAGGGTGGACTACCTGGACATGATGGACATCCCTTATTCCACTGAGACCCAAAAGACTATCTGGAAATACGCACACCATCCTCTGTTGCAGCCTCAAGTCCGTTCCCATGTGTGGCGCTGCCTGAGGTGGGTGTATCATACAGCTGAGCGCTCTAATGCTTTACACTCATCCTGTGTCATGTGTGGCCAGTATGGAACGCTGTTTCACCGCCTGGAGAAGTGCCCCACCTCTAAAGTAATATGGCGCGAAGTCCAACGTCTGCTAGGCCAGGATCAAACACATCCCTTCAGTCTGTCAAGAGATATGTTTGCTTCATCAATGGCCTCCCCCTCCCACCCTCCCTTCGTGCTCTGGTGGTTGCAATCGCCATGTGGACTATCCACACGATTGTCTTGGATGCCATCGCCGGATCCATCCCCACCCTCCCTGAAGCTGTCCACAGATTCCGGTCTCATTTGGTGGATCACTTTCAAGCATGGATGTTTGGATATCTCCCACCACGTCGCCGGCAGCTGGTCTCCTCCTGGTTCCCAGTCTGGTTCATCAAATCAGACCCCTTCCTCCACACGTGCTCAATTGTGGCTACGCCCCCTACACACGTTCCCTCCCCCTTCCCATAAGTGGCGTTCCCGCTGGCAACAAGAGATAGCATCGCTTCTCTGGGGTGCCTCACCTGGTACTGAGTTTTGTCTCGTCTGAGTCATATTTGGAAGAGTCCGTCCCATGGTTGGCCTTCCCCGCAATAAATTTAAAATTTAAAATTTCATAGCTAGAGCGGGACTCAAACCCAAGCTCTCCAACTAAGCAAATTGAACCATCTTTACTTATAGTGTAAATCGTTCGTTTTAGTGCCTGGGCCGCGATCAGAGGCTGGGCGTTTTGCACCCCATTAGTATCAACCTGGGCATGTTTGGCTTGCACCCAGCGTTAATCTAAAGTGTTTCAGGTCAGGAAGAGCCTGAAGCTTCACCTTCTGGGCCTCCTGTCACCCAGCCTTGTCTTTAGCATTTGTTCCTACTATAAAATCATCCAACCATGACATTACCCTCTCCTCCTTCTTGGGCTCCACCCCCTCCAGGGGCGTTTTCTAAGGAGAAGTTCTTATGTGCTGATGGCAACTTCATAGCAGCAATGGCTGGCTTAGGCTGAGATCCTGCAGTCTCAGGAAAACGATTATGGAAAGATTTGATCAGGTCTTGGGCATGTACACAATCCTGTGCTGGCACCCAATTGTTCTCTGCCGCGTCAAACCCTTTCCAGGATACCAGGTACTCAAGGCGTCGCTTAACCTGGTGGGAGGCTACTATTTCCTCCACTTCCCATTCCGGTGCCCCATCCACAAGATAAGCCTTGGGAGTCACAGGAGGAGGGCCCTCAAACAATGTCAACTTGCTTTCATGAAAGATGGAGAAGATCTGAAATGCGGAGGGAAGATCCAACTGTTATGAGGCATGTCCCACCTTTCTAACTACATGGTAAGGACCAATCCTCTTTGGACCCAGCTTTTTGCATGGCTGCTTGATAGGGATGTTGCAAGCATCAAGCATCACGAGATCCCCTTCCTTGTATGCTGGACCCACTTGGCACTTTCCATCTGCATTCTTCTTATAAACCAGAATAGCCGCCTCCAAACTTGTGAACACCCCTTGATGGACCTTCTTGAGAGTCTTAGCAAAGTTCAACACCGCTTCCACTTTGGAACCACAGCTGGGCACCATGTTAAAAGCAGGGTTAAAGCCGTGGTTAGCAAAAAAAGGTGAACAACCGATTGATGAATGCAAAGTGTTGTTGTAGCTAAACTGGGCCATAGGAAGGTAAGGAACCCAATCTGAATGGTCTGCGGTGGTGTAACAACGCAGAAATTGTTCCAAGAACTGGTTCACTCGCTCAGTCTGCCCATCTGATTGGGGGTGATAAGCAGTTGAACGGCAGGTTGGATCTGAAGAGTTTTACACAACTCTTCCCAAAAGATGAAGGTGAACTGGGGTCCCCGGTCACTAATGATTTCTTGAGGAACCCCATAAAGCGCAAATACATGGGCGACGAAGAGCCTGGCCATTTCAGCGGCAGTTATAGTTGTTCTGCAAGGAATAAAGTGGGCGAACTTTGTAAAGCGGTCCACCACCACCATGATTGCATCATACCCATCTGAAACGGGTAACTCCACAATGAAATTCACTGATAGGGAAGTCCAGGGCCCTTCAGCCTTTTGGACTGGTACCAGCAACCCTGCTAAAGGTTGCCGATTGGGTTTCAACTGATTGCAGATCAGGCACTCTTTACAGTACCGCCCTACCTGAACAGGCAAGCCCTTCCAATTGTAAGTGCATCGTATCAATTCCAAAATTTTTGCTTTTCCAGGATGACCTACGGTGATTCCGTCATGATGGTCCTGGATGATCTCCAGGCGCAGTGGTCCAGCAGGAACCCATAGGCACCCCTGAAACCACACCATCTCATCCTTCACGTGATAACCCCTGGATAAGTCCTCCTGATTCAGGGCACTCTTAGCAAGAACAACAGCATATTTGGCTGATAACAGCTGAGAAAGAACTACCTTCCTAAACATGCTATATTCTGCTGCATTTTCCAAAGGCAGGAGCGCTGGCGTATGTACCGTGGACTTAGGAAGTTGAGGCAGAATCATACTCGGTGGAATCATCAACCAGGTGTTGTGAATCTCTACCTCCTTTGGATTGGGAGCCAAAGCAGGGTTGCAGCTCAAAGCATCCGCCAAACCATTCTCCTTGCCCTTGGTGAACTCATAGGAAAATGTAAATAGGGCAAGGGTCTCATGCCAATGGGTCTGACGTGGTTTTAGAACATGTGGAGCATGGTAGTACAACAGGGCTCGGTGGTCAGTGCATACCCAGAATGGTTGGGAAGAGCCATGTAAGTGGTGACGCCAATAAATCAGCGCCTCCACCACTGCTAATAACACCTTGTCATGTACGGCGTAGTTCAACTCATGCAGAGACATTTTCCTAGAAAAATATCCCATGGGATGCTCAGACCCATCTTCACCCACCTGTAAAAGGGCAGCCACAATGGCGAAGTTGGAAGCATCTGAGGACACAATGAACTCCTTTGCAGGATCAACATGGCGAAGGATGGATGTGGACAACAAGGTGCACTTCACCGCTTGGAAAGCATCCTCCAAAATGGGGGACCACTGAAGCACCTTGGCCCTTCTAGCCTTATATAAGGGAGCTGCCACCTCGGAGAGATGGGTGTGAACTTCTTGAGGAACGTACACGTCCCCAAAAATCTCCTCAGTTCCTTGACAGAGGTGGGGGTAGGCCACTCACGAATAGCCTTCTCCTTGTCTGGAGTTATCATATGGCCCTGGTCAAAAACGACGTTGCCCAGAAAAGTAACCTGGGACTTGAAGAATTCTCATTTACTAATCTTGAGGGTAAGGCAAGCGGCCCTCAATCTCTCCATTACTTGTCAAAGGTGTACTGCGTGTGACTCCTGATTGGGGGAAAACACCAGAATGTCATCCATGTAGGCAACTGCACATACCCCAACAAGTCTCCCAATGCAGCATCAATGCGGCGTTGAAAGATGGCAGGGGCATTCTTAAGCCCAAAGGGCATAACCTGGAACTGGAAAATTTTTTTTTCTGGTGCAGAATGCGGTTGACCACTCCTAGCCCTTTTTTATCCAGATTTGATTGAACGCATTGAGGCAGTCCAGCTTGGAGAAGACCTTCGCCTTCTACACATAGCGCGCAATCTGGGAACCTAAAGGGATGGGATGGAGGTCGGGTACAGTCACATTGTTTAAGTTTCCATAATCGACACACTGACATAAAGTTCCATCAGCCTTCTCCACTAAGAGCAGTGGGGAGCAAACAGGAGAGGTACGCTGAAAGATGGCACCTTTGGCCAACTGCTCCTTCACCCATATACCTAAAACCTCCTCCTCCCGGACAGTCAATGGGTATATGGGGGAAGAAATACGCACCAGATCCACAGTAAATTTAAAATCACAATCAAACTCAGAATGTTCTGGTAGCGTACTAGCTGAAACTGCATCAAAAGAAAATGCCAACTCCTCCAAACAGGAAGGTAAGGAAAGTCCCACAGTGGGCTTCAGCAAAGGGCCAAGATATGAACTGGGAACATTGGGATAATGGGGTAATTTGCCTGGGGCGTTATCCTCAGACAGAGGAACAATCAACTTGTGACCATTTGTTAAAGACAAAGTATAAAGTGTTTTCTTTCAAATTTGTTCTGACGTCAAACTTCTGCCACCACTCAATACCCAAAATAATGGGGAACAAGAGGTTTCTGATAGCTTGAAACTGATCAGACAATAGATAAGAACCTACCTGGAAATTGACTGACTCCATGATGTCTAGTGTGGGGATACCTTGAGAAGCCCTACCTCTAACCATACCACCTGGTGAGTAACTTAACTCAAGGTAGTCAGCAAGGTTTTGGTCAATAAAATTATTCGAGGCACCAGTATCCACCAAAATAGTTGTGCTGAACTTTCCATAAGAGGATGTAAGTGTAGCAGTCAACAAGAAGTATCCAGAATGGGAAATATTCAACGCAGAAAACGCCATCAACTCACCAGAAAATTCTTCCTCTGGCTTGAACAAGCCATTAGGGTATGTTTTGGAATCATAGAAGGGGGAAGGATAGTGGGCCACTCTTACTACTGAGGCCACATATCCTACCACACCTTCTGCAGGTGCATATACATCTTTATATTTGAGGAGAAGTTCCTTTTCCACTTCCTGAGAACCCCTAATCATGGTAGGGGTCAAACGAGGGTTCTCAGGAGTAATCTGATAAACTGAAATTGAGTCCTCATCCAGACATATGAGCAAATAAACGGTTTGTACTGGGATAAATCGCTCATGTTATAAAACGCGTTTTTTGATTCAAATGAACCCCCTCTCGTTCCAAGGGTTTGGTGTGCATCATTATCCAGGGCCATCACCCCCAAGCCCGGAGCGATGCCTCAGCATGCACCTCAGAAACGTGTTGGGGAGAAAATGATAATGGAATCATTTTTGTTAAATTCAGGTTCAGACCCTTCAGTGTTCCCAATTTCTGCCAAGATGGGGAGGAAATCAGTGGGAAGCATCTCACGATTCAAGGAAATCTCACTAGTTGAGGAGGCGGTATTTATAGGGATGACCATGGGTTACATCATCGCGGCAGAATCATCTGAAACCTTTACTTCATTCTTGGGGCTAGACCCCTGTACAATTCCACATTTAGAAGACGTAGAAGGATTTGAAGGATAAGATTCCCTCATTTCCAGAGGCGCGCGCAACTTTTCAGCCTCCATATTTATATGATTTGATCTGATGATGGCCAAATTACCTGGCCCCTTCCAGGTTGGGGTGGAGAAACTACCCCAAAGAGTTTTGACAAGATGATCGAATTTGGAAGGAGGCAACTGCCAAATCAGGGAGTTTCACATTGATATGTCCAAGGTCAAATGGAGAAAAATGACGTTTTAACCTTGTCAGTTAATGGCAAAGCCTGGGCTTTTTCACAGAATTCACTCAAGTATACTTTCATCAGATGACCCACTTGATGCAGAGAAAAGAACTCAAAGAAGGAATGGAGGGATGCTTCATCAGGTCGATTTTGCTCCAAGACTTGTTCCAAACCCCCTATTGCTCGCCACAAGAGAGGCTGTGTGTGGAGTACCGCAAAAACCCAGTCACCCGCCTTGGGAGACAACTGGGACAACAGATCCACTCCTCACAAAAGTGGATGTGAACTAGATGAATTGTTTTTTCCTAACGAGGGTTTTGGCTCAAGGGAAGCTAAGGCCTGATGAAGTTCTGAATAAATCTTGGGAGAAAGGTGGGGAATCATGACATTAGGATTGCAAAAAGTCTGAGACTACCAGGTACAAGCAGGAAGGGTGGGCACTTCTCAATTGGTAGTTGCAAGAATAACGCCGAGATGCACCAATACAAAACCAAATGAGAAAACTGTGGTGAGCACCATTGTGGCAGTGACAAATGGCCAGCGCACCCAATTTACTAATAATGAAAGTCCCACATGGATAATTCTTATGCACATATAATAAAAGGGTGGTCGACTAATGTCAAGAGAGTGTCTGTAACTCTCTCATTCCCAGCAAGGTGATGTGGGATGCAAACCCACATTGCTAGGGAACTAGCCATTAAGAAAAAGGGTAAGAAGACACCTCAAATGGTGCCTGTGCCAAAGGTACCCCAGGCAAGGGTGTAGAACGCAACATATAAGACCAGGTAAATTAGAAACATAACAACTTGAGTGGACCCCAGAGGGGAGTCCATAATCAAGTGTAACTTGGCGTCAGGAGCTTGGGTGCCTTGATCTGGAGGGGACCTGGGTGACCCAAGGGAGCACCTGGGATTTTGGTAAATTGTGATATAAGGTAGTGGCCCACATAGTTGGAGACCTCCCCAAAGAGGTCCGCTACCAGGTTAGCCCAAGGAACCATAAGTAAAATGTAAAAAAACGGGTATTTATTTAAGAAAAGTTGACCAACAAGGAATGTTGGTTGCCAAAAATATTTAGAGTGGGCTGGGAAAATTCAGGTACTGCGGAAGTGTGCCCAAGCCTTGACGCTCCAATAAACAGATGCTTCTGTCCATTTTAGTAAAATACACCAAAAGTGCCTTCAATCAAGTAATTGATTCAGCTGTACTTTACCTGAGCTTAAAATTTCATAGCTAGAGTGGGACTCAAACCCTTGCTCTCCAACCAAGTGAATCAAACCATCTTTGTTTATAACATAAATTGTTCATTTTAGGGCCTGAGCCAAGATAAGAGGCTGGGCGTTTTGCGCCCCATTAGCACCAACCTGGGCATGCTTGGCTTGCACCCAGCGTTGATCTAAGGTGTGTTTTAGGTTATGAAGAGACTGAAGTTTCACCTTCAGGGTTTCCTGTCACCCAGTCTTATCTCTAGCATCTGTTCCTACAATAATGTCATCCAACCATGACACCTGAGGTCAGGGAGGGCCTGAAGCTTCACCTTCTGGGCCTCCTGTCACCCAGCCTTATCTTTAGGGTCAGTTCTCACTATGATGTTATTTAACCATGACAAATTCCTGGGTGATGATCCAAGTATGAAACCAGTTATTCAAGACCAGTTTTTAAAAGTTGGTACCACTCTCCATCCCTCAGCATGCCTGATGCTATCTGCCATTTGCGGTGCTTGGGGGTTTTCCAGATCAATGTCCATGTGAATGATCATATGGTTGCTCTCAGAGTTTATGCTACCCTCATTGTTGAATATCAGCGTCTTGAGGTCAGATGACACCAACATGTAGTCTAGACACAAACTTGTTTGAGGTTCCCTGCTAAAGTCATATGATCACTTTGTGAGGTTAGCAGGGTCATCCTCCTCCTTATAAATTGTAAAGCAAATCTCTGATTTAACCAGGTACTCTAGCATATCATTGGCCTTAAAGTTGGGCCACTTGCTCATCAGGAGCATGTCCTAACTTACATTTATCTAACAGTTCAGGTCTCCTGCTATAACTGTGGCTGCCTTGGTTTGCATCTTCAATACAAATTGCCAGAAAATTCAGTTTTTGTGGGGCTTTGTTAGGGTGTATATAGCAACCACCCATAGGCTTCTATCAGTTTTCCTAAATGTAGCAGTCACTACAGGATCCATCTGGCGTGGGTCTCCATAAATACCAGTTTTTTGTTATTGATTAACACAATGATCACCACATGATCTATCCAGAGGGATTAACATCCTATTTAACAGGACCACTGATAATTTTTTGCATTGCAGTTTGATTTTGGCACCATCTCCTTTTGGTTTTCTGCTTGAGTTTCAGAGATTTTTAATATTCTATCCTGTTAATAGTCTTAAAATGGTGTATTTTACTCTTTCTTGTTTGCATGCATGTCATCCCCTGAGCATTTATGGTCGCTATCCTCATTCCCAGCTTCCCAACCTATGGGTATGAGGCTTAGCAGTGTTGTATGAGTTTGAGTATGGAGTTGCAAATAGATATGGAGGTTTTGGCAGCTGACATTGCTGTGGGTGGTCATGGGGTAGTTGGCACCTTTGTGAGGTCAGTTGGTTGAAATGGGTATTTTGTTGCTAGGCATCCTGTGCGCCATAAATTCCATTTTCCATTTCTATATCCTTATTTACTGATAATAGGGACAGTTTTGGCACCAACTATGGGATAGCCTTTGTCCCTTCTGGCAAGATGAAGGTGAACACATCATTTGCTGATCAGTTTCATAACACATCTCTCATCGCCTTAGGTTCTGCTTAATTACCTCTGAGAATTTTGAACTTGGGACATCAAAAGGGTAATCTATTTAACAGATCTGACACTAACCAGCTAGGCTTAAACTTTCTGAGAGAGTTGTAAACTTGATACTTACATGCCAAATGTGAGTCTTTTTAAAATTAATTCTGTGTATGTTGGAATCTTTGCTTGACCCAACAGAGCTTATCTCAACCTCTTTCCTTGCAAGCCTAACCTTACAGGGAGTTCTTCTCAATATGAGTGGCTTCAACTGTAGTGTATTCAAGACTGGTTACTGTCATGGTTGAATGACTTAATAGTGGGAACTGACCCCAAGGCTAAGGCTGGGCAACAGGAGGCCCAGAAGGTGAAACTTCAGGCTCTTCCTGATCTTAAGCACACATTAGACCAGCGCTGGGTACAAGCCAAATATTCTCAGGTTGATACCAGTGAGGTGCAAAACGCTCAGCCCCTTGTGTCAGCCCAGGCGTTAAAATGGATGATCTACATGACAAATGAAGATTGTTCAATTTGGTTAATTGGAGAATGGGGTTTTGAAACCCGTTCAAGTTATAAAATTATGAGTTCTGGTAGAATACAGCTTCAATTGATCACTCAATGAAGACAGTTTTGGTTTATTCTATCAAATTGGATGTGAGCATTTGCCTATTGAAGCGTCAAGGCTTGTGCCCACATCCACAGACCCATAATTATCCTGACTCAGATTAGTTATGTTTTTTGTGACCAACATTCCTTGTTAGTTGATTTTTCATAAATAAACATACTCATTTTTTACATTTTCTTATGATTCCTTGGGTAAACTTGGGTGCAGACCTCTTTAAGGAGGTCTCCAATTATGTTGGCCACTATCTACTATCCTAATTTACAAAAGTTTCAGATGCTCCCTTGAGCCACTCAGGTCCCCTCCAGATCAAGGCACCCAAGCCTTCTGACACTGATTTACACTTGATTATGAACTCCCCTCTGGGGTCCACTCAAGTTGTGTTGTTTCTTGCTTACCTGGTACTGTATATTGCGCTCTACACCCTTGCCTTGGGTCCCTTTTGTACAAGCACCATTTGAGGTGCCTTGTTTCCCATTCTCCTAATGGCTAGTTCCCTAGCAGTGTGGGTTTGCATCCCACACCACCTTGCTGGGAATGAGAGAGTTACAGACACTCTCTTGACAGTTACTTGCAGTCACTACTTTTTACTTATCTCCAATTGGAGTGAAAAACCAAAATGAAGGAAAAACTCAAGATTCTGTGATATAGGCTGTTTATCTTAGATAAAAACTCAGTATCTTTATACTAAATACTAAAAAATTAGGATTTAAAATTATAAATTGAGTGATAAACTGATTAGTGGATTGAGAAAATATTAAATCTTCTTCAGGAATTTTGGTGCAGTCTCTTCTTTAATTGATTTCTCTTTTTGGGCACTCATTTTCTCAAGTTCCTAAAATTGTACACTGCAGTGGTATGTGGAGCCCACATTATCAGGGTCATCAGCTCCATGGCTCCTGTGCACTTTGTATACCAAATCTTCATTACCATTGGTGACTTAATTTCCTGGTTGCTTGATGGCACAATTTTTTTTGTTTCAATTGATTTTACTTTTTGGTGCACCATTCTGCACCTAAATCATTCTTTTACTTCTTGATGTTACTCAATGATTATTTTTTTATTGGAAGAGTTTCTCTTTGATGATTAATTCCTTTGCCATTTCATCCATAACATTATTGCTATCTTCATTTTCATGGCCAATTTTTGTAATATTACCATTTTTAGTGCTTGACTCTTTTTATGTTAATAATTCTTGTGCTTCAATTGGAATTTTCTTGATTCTACCAGAGGTCAAGGATCTACTAATTTCATGGTGTGCCAGATCTTCAACACCACCCCTTCCAAGACAAGACTTAGGGTATGATCTAAGGTGTCTCACATGGACTCTGTTAAACACAATATTGGTGGCATCATCTCAGATGGAGTATTCATGGCGCCTCTTGGCCAGTACAGTCAATGGTCCAGTCCAAATGGTTTGAAGCTTCTCAGGCTGGCTTCTGCAGATGTGGTAAAACAATACTTTATGATTGACTCCAAATTCTGGAAGTTTGGCACGTCTCTTAAGATCTTTCTTCACTTTTGGAATACTGTGCTTGATGTTCTTCCTGGCTTCTAGTTGTATGAATATGAGCTCATCAGCCAACTCTTGTTATTAGTTTCCAGGAGGTAAGTTCTTTTGATCTGAAGCAATTATAGGAGCCAACAGGATAGATGAGATGGCTTCTCTCCCATAGAGCGCCTTGAAAGGAGACATCCCAATAACCCTGTGGTGGCTAAAAAGGTAAGAAAACAGTGTGGATGGTAATAGGATATCCCACTTCATATTTGTAGTTAACTGATATCTTCTTGAGGATCCCAGCTAATGTCCCATTTACTCATTCCACACTTTCATTTGATAATGGTGTATAGGGGGTAGTGAACAGCTGTTTCACCCCTACTAAGTCCATAAGTTTTTCACTACTTCAGAGATGAAGTTCTTTCTATTATCTGATAACAATATCTGGGGACAACCATGTCTTGTGATAATCTGATTGTAAAGGAATTGGGCGGTGGTCCCTGTGGTGTATATCTTGATTGCCGCTGTCTTACACTTTGTGAAGTGGTCAATTGCTATTATAACGAACTTTTTCTCACTTGAGGCTGTTGGTAGTGGTTCTATCAACTAGATAGATACATTGTGAAAAGAGCATATGGTGTGATTGGTGTAAACTCAAACTTCATATCCAACAGTCTAAAGCTTGCACATGGTACACAAATCTCCAAGGCTTGGTGCACCTTGTCAGTCATAGCCTCCCAATAGAACCAGTCCTTGAAATAAGCCAGGGTCTTTTGAAATCTTCCATGTTTCACATGTTTATGTGCCTCCATCATTAATTCCATTCAATTGCTAGGTCGCATATATGGATACCATTTCCCTTTAATAAAATTCTGGAGGTTTCCATCTACTCTTTGCATAAAATTTGAACATCTTCTTAAAATTAACTTAACTTCAATAATTTCTTCTTCCCATTCCTATTCAGGTAATCTAATCAGATTATAAAGTTGATCACTCTCAGGAACATGCAAATGGAACACAGGCAATCTTGAGAGCCCATCTGCATTCAGGTGGTTGCTTCTGGACCTATGTATAAATTTAAAGTCATATCCTTAAGCTGAACAGCCCATCTCACTAGTCTCCCATCAGGATCCTTCCTGTTTCTGAGCCAGCATAAGGATGCATAGTCTGTTGTGACTTTGAAGTGAATTCCATATAGGTATGGCTGGAAATGCTTTACTGCTCTAACTCAATTTAAGACATTTACGCTCTGTAACAGTGTAGTTTCTATCTGCATAGATAAAAACTTTGGATTAATATTTTATGGGATGGTCGATCCCCTCCTCATCTAATTGTGCTAGTATTGCACCAAGTCCTACATTGCTGGCATTGGTTATAGATATAAGGTCTTGTTGAGGTCTGAATATGTTAGGATTGGTGCCTCTACCAATTTTGTCTTCAGATAATTAAAGGCTTGGTCTTGCTCTAGTCCCACTCAAACTTAGAGTCCTTGTTCAGTAGGTACATCAGGGGAGTAGCCACATCTGCAAACTGTGAGATGAACTGTCCATAGTAGCCAATAATGCCCAGGAACACCTGGACATCCCTCATACTTTTTGGATGCTCCATTTCAATTATTGCCTTCACCTTTTCTTCTTGAGGTCAAATCCTCTGTGCAATGATCTCATGTCCCAAGAACTCAAGTTGCTCCTTGATAAAGGTGCACTTGCTCCATTTCAGTTTAAGATCTGATTCTCTCAACTGTGTGAACACCTCTCAAAGGTGCTCAATATTCTCTTTAAAAGTTCTATTGAATACATTTATATCATCTGGATAAATTAGAACACTTGTCATCTTCAATTCTCCAAATATTAAGACCATAGCACATTGAAAGGCTTCTGGGGCGTTGCACAGCCCTAGTGGCATCCAGATTAGTTCAAACAAGCCTTGGCTGCTGATCAATGTGCACTTTTCCTGGTCTTCAGAAAACAGTTCCATCTGCCAGTACCCACTGGCCAGGTCCATTGCCAAAAAATACTTTGAACCACTTAACTATTTCAAGGTGTCATCAATTCTGGGGAGAGGGTAAGAATCTTTTTTTATAAAGTTCATTCAAGTTTCAGTAATCCATAACCACCCTGAGTGAGCTATCTTTCTTGCACACTAACAGTAGTGGCAAAGCCCATGATCTTTTTGAAGACCTCAACAAGCCAGTGTCTGTAAGTTGTTATAGCCCCTTAGTGATGATCTCCTCTTCCATTTTCAATCGGTGGTATGGCTTCAATTTGAAAGGTATATGTAATTCTGTACCAATATGGTGTATCTCTTCTTTACACAGAACATAATCATTTGGTCCTTGGCTAAAATATCTTCAAACTCTTCTAGTAAGTCATCCAGCTCTTTCTGTTCTTCCTCTGTTATGTCAAGTCCCAATTCATCTAATCCTCCAACAGTGTGCACTGACTCAATGGTATCACAATTATTTAGTCTTGCATATGCCATAACTTGTCCTTTCTCAATTTGGATAGGTTGAGTGGTGATGTTCCCAGGAGGATAGTCACTTCACCCTAGTGACTAAAGTCAAAGAATCTAGGCAGCACTAGTGGCTCCTGTTCACATACTCCTTCTTAGGTGTATTTCAAGTAAAGTGTTTTGGAGGATCTTCACACTTATAGTGGTGTGCATAACTCTTTGTTCTCCTGGTCATATCTCCATTGCCTCATTGGCACTCAAGGGTAGCCCATCTTTGGCGCACACTGAAGCAGGTAGTTGATTCACACCTTTATCGCAAAGTATATAGTGCATCAGGTAGATTGATTGCTCAGTTTTGACCACACATGTCCACTGCTTCCTTGATTTCAGGTCTTCATTCTTAAACACAAGTGGCATCTGGTAGTTTAACAGACTCACAGTGTTGCTAAAAAGGTCAATCTTTGCTCTAAACTTCAATAAAACATGTGTGCCAATATGGAAGTGATAGTGGTTGTTGTCTAAGACCATAGCAGGGGCAGTGAGTACCATGCATCCAAAGTGTAAGAGTAAGGAAGAGTAAGCCTAAAACGCATGCTTGGTAACAGGTCCTGCTGTCCAATATCTCACATGATAAACAATGTCCGGCATGAATTTCAGCTTTTTCATCAATTTTGAGGACATGATATTGACTGGGGCACCAGTATTGAGGACTGCCAGTACATGCACATGCTGTATCACAACTTTCACTTTGGTTTCACTCTTTCAAAATAGATTTTCAGTTGACAGCACATCATCAGCTAACTTTTTAAATTCCTCTAATTGCTTGGGTGTATTGGACATTGATTCAGCATGCAGTATAGTAGCCTTCTCAATATTTTTGAAGGTATCCAGTACAAGTTGTTTGCCTTTCTCTAGACTATTAACTACTTGAGTGGGCTTCATTGCTTGAGCTAGGTATGTAGAGTTCAACCCCTCCTTGGTGGATCTATGTGCTTATAATTATGAAGATACAGATACTGTACTGGGTGCTCTAAGACATGGTAACTGGCATCCATCAAGTCTTCATCTTGGTGATTTTCTTCTCCTTCCACAGGTAGGTTCACCTAATTTACAGTTTCAAGGTTTTTCTCTTTTGGTGAAGAAGGTTTTTCTTTATCATATTTCATTGGACAAGATTGCCAATAGTGACCAGGCTTGTAACATTTGTGGCATGTAACTCCTTGCACTGATATCATGAAACTAGTTTGAAGTACTTGTCTTTTAGCTTGTCACTCTTGTCTTATGTAGCGTACATCACTTTCTAACTCTGCATGTTAGTTGAGTCATTAATTTGTTTTTGATCTTATAAGTTCCTTGCACATTGAGTAAAGCTTTCTTGATGGCCTTGAGAGATCCAGCCACTTTGACCACAAGCGTCATGTGCATTTTGAGAGCTGGGTGTACTTCTAAGGAACTGAGTAGGACAGTCTTTGTGGTAGGTAAGTCTAAGATCCCTGTTGTTGATAGCATTGTGCTCAAAGGTAGTATTGAGCAGCGTAGTTCACAACTGTCTCCATCTTGCCCATTTTCATTAATATTAACTCTTGCTTTATATTCTGAAAGTCCTGTGTGCTACTGAATTCTAATAACAGGATCTCCTTGACCTCAGTTCAGATCAAACCAGGGCATAAACTAGCGCTGAGTATCTTATGCACTTTGTGGCTCATGCAGCCCTGGATGAGACAAGACTTCTGCTTATCACTAGTGCTATCTATGCTGTTCTCATACATTTGTAAAAACTCAGCTATTATTTCTCACCCGTGGAGAGTACCATTGGTGAGCTCCCTATGAAATATCACGGAGCAGCAACTGGAGAAGGAGTGAACATGGTTTTGAAATAGGGTTTAAAGTTCAGATCTTTCTCTACTGGAGCACTTTGCTGATGTCATGGAGATGTTTCTCCTGTGCAGCTAACACTGGCGTTTCCAAATGTGAGGTTTCTAGTGAAGGGCTTAGAGCAGGCTGTGGTATTACTTAAAGTTTA
The DNA here is from genome assembly GCA_022478985.1 of Massospora cicadina. Lineage (NCBI taxonomy): Eukaryota > Fungi > Entomophthoromycota > Entomophthoromycetes > Entomophthorales > Entomophthoraceae > Massospora > Massospora cicadina. Next base: position 3,361 of record JAKSZP010008710.1, on the reverse strand, counting down.
TCCTTAATTCCTCCAAGTTTCAATCAATGTCATCCAAAACAGTCTCATTGTAGTCTATTGTTCACCATATGCATTCAATGTTTGTACATTTATTCTATTTTCTGATTCAAGGTGTTGGACCCATTCTTCAAGTCCTTTCAGATCAGCTTCAATTCTTCTTTTCACTGGTATGTGCCCTAACACCTGGTAGTAGCCACTTGAGCTCATCAAGTGGTGTCTGAAATCTGATATAGGTACAACCTCAACTTCACTACTTCTTTTTCCAACACTTGCAGCCTTGCCTTGATCATCTCTTTTTCATTTGGGGATAGACTTCCTGCTGCTTTTTCACCAGGAGTATACCTCCATGGTCTCAATAATAGGCATTTCCATTTTTGACCTAAACACTCTCTTCTCAACTGTGTGTTGGCATCACCCCTGTAGTGAGCACCAGTCTCGCCACCTTGGGTTCTGCTCACTTAACTCTGGGGATTTTGAACTTGGGGCATCAAAAGGAGTAATCTGGTTTACAGATCTGACACTAACCAGCTAGGCTTAAACTTTCTGAGAAAGCTGTAAACTAGACAACCATATGCCAACTGTGCTTCTTCTTTAAGATTAATCCTGTGTACATTGGAATTTTCCCTTGACCTAATGGAGCTTATTTCAACCTCTTTCCTTGCAAGCCTAACCTTACAGGGATTTCTTCTCAATATGAGTGTCTTCAACTGAAATGTACTCAAGTCTAGTTACTTGCAGTCACTACTTTTCACTTATTTCCAGTTAGAGTGAAAAATCAAAATGAAGGAAAAACTCAAGATTTTGTGAAATAGGCTGTTTATTTTTAGATAAAAACTTAGTATTTTTATATCAAATACTAAAAAATTGGGATGTAAAATGATAAATTGAGTGATATATTGAATAGTAAATTGGTAAAATATTTAATCATCTTTAGAAATTATGGTGCAGTCTTCTTTTAGTGATTTCTCACTTGGGCACTCATTTTCTTAAGTTCCTGAATTCATGCACTGAGTCATTGTGTGGAGCACACAGTATCAAGGTTGTCAGCTCCAAGGCTCCTGTGCGCTTTGGTGGAGTCCAAATTTTCATTACCATCAATGTACTTAATTTTTGGTTGCCTGATGGCACTGTTTTCTTTCTTTTTTGATTGTTTTATTTTCAGAGCACCATTCTACACCTAAACCTTTCTTCTCCTTCTTAATGTTACTCAAATGACTATTCTCTTTTTGGGAACATATCTCTTTGATGATTGAATCATTTATCATTTTATCTGTAACATTATTGCTATAACTACTTTTGCGGCCAATTTAATTTGTAATATTACCATTTTTGGATCTAGACTTGTTTCATGTTAATAACATTTATGCTTCAATTGTAATTTCCTTAATTCTACCAGAGGCTGAGAATTTACCAATTTCACAGTGTACCAAATCCATAACATTTATCTTTTAGGCCTCATGATTAGGATTCATGAAAAGCTTGTCATCCTCTTCATGATGTTTTGTGGCTTTTATGCTCTTATGCTCCTTATGAAAACGTCCAAGTCTTGTTGTTGGCGCTTTATTCCACACCTCCTTTAGGGTGCACAGTATCCACTCCTTGGCCTTGAAGTGGAGAAAGGTTTTCATCCTATCTTTGATGATTCTGACAACAGGGTCATAGTTTTACTCATGGGGTTTTCCCTTTTTTGTGGTGACACTGAGCCATCATGTGGCTGGTATGGTAGCAGAACTGGCACACCTGCTTTGCATCCTCCTGCTCTACATAGACAACTCAGCTCAGCCTAGGCAAGCATATGAACCAGGGTAGGGTAATGTCCATTTTATCTATGGAGCCAGTTCATAGAGTGCTTGAATGGTTTGAGGCAAAGGTATTTTACAATATAGTTGCCCCCAAATTGCCATATTTCCCATACTTACCCATAGTATAAGAGGCTAGTTTGGATTGCCTTGTGTACCCATTCCCTCTTGATCCACTAAAAAGCTCTGTAATGTACCCCCATCAGGCGGTCTGTTTGTGTAATGGGTCAGTTTCATTCTTGGGTAGACTCCTTTGTACTTTATCCCAATTTCAAGGAGCTTTTTCTGATCAAGTTCACCCAGAATTTCAAGATTGATGTAACTGCATTTGGGTACCTAATGGTGGTCAAAATCCCATATTAACACCTTTTTGAGCTTGTGCCATAATGACATGATCAAGGCAGACCCCTCCTCCTCCTCCAGCTGCAGATGAATTTATATGGCATCCTTCAAGTACAACTTTGGTGCCTGGTGGTCCATGAAGACTCTGCTGATAAGTTGCCATATATATTCAATGTGGCTGTTCACTCCATTCATATATTTTTGACAGCTTGGGCTGTCATAGTGTTGTAAAATTTGGCTTTGATTGGGTCTTGGCAGATTGAAAGAGGTCTTCCCTTTCATTATCTAACTGAGTGATTTGTTAAGGCTGAAACCCCAGTTTAGGAACGTCTTGACCTGGCATATATTAAAACCTTGACAATTTATATTTTTGGTCATTTGGGTCCCAATTTCTATAATTTGCATAAAAGAGCATCAGTCAGTGAGAATCTCAGACAGTACCAGAGAAAAAGATTTAGGTCTGCATGTCAGGTGTAGGTAATTTTGGAGAGCTTCCAGCGTGATCAAACTCTGCTGGCACCAGTCCCTTACTTTATGCTTCATAACCTCCATCAGTGAAAATTTGTGCCATGGCTTCTGGTACCCCCACTTTATACCATTAAAATGTCTCTGTGGGTGTGAATCCCTCAGTGGCGTATGGGGCAGCTACTGATGGTTCCAGAAAAGGTTGCTTCCAGTCTTGAAAAGTATCAATCCAAATACCTACCTTGAGTCATTCAAGACTGATGTCACGGAAATGGCTGATAAGAATTAGAATGGGCTCCCAGTCAGGGTGTGTGAGCACCCAGTGGAGAGCCCAAAATGCCAAGGGCACAGCGGTCTGTGTGACTAGAAGAAGGGGGGATCTAGTAGGGATGTGAGGTAAGTAAATGTTTATAAACATACCAAAGGCCCCCAAGGCAAATCAGATGGTTGCAATGGGGGCAACTGCAAGTCTTGTGGGGGCAACCCCCAGGGTGGGAGAGGTGGGGAGGATGACAACTCCTCCAGGGTGTGCAGTTGCTGGCCTTCAGTTATGGGTAGGTGGGTCTGTGCATCAGAGAGGGGTGGCACAAGACCCATTGCGTGAACAAGGGTGCTGTCAGAGGGAAAAATGGGCCCAAGATGAGCATAAGGGCTGAGTCCCCCTTGGTTGGGGTACTCTGGGGCCCTTAGTTGGATGGGATCAATGGTGGATGAGCCAGGTGTGGGGGCCGAGCTTGTGGCCATTGGGGCGGGGG
>JAKSZP010008709.1:0-27982 GCA_022478985.1 Massospora cicadina | reverse complement strand
CGTGGATACTATCACATTAGTTCCCCCCCTGTTACTAGAACCCCTGGGTCTGGAGCATACTCAGTGTGGTTTGCCGTCAGTATACTCCTAACCTTGTTATTTCGCCATCATTATGTGGTATCTTTTTTCCCGGCTCCAAATTAAGTCATACGGTTGGCAATGCCTCTGGCATTCTGGCTTGCTTTCTGGATGCTCACGCATCCCAACTGGCAGGCCAGTCTAAACTTCTTCTGCCATTTCCATGACAGCCAATGGGCTGCAAATGTGAAAAACAACCCAGTGAGAAATCATGCTGTTGCAGCTCCAGGGCTAATGGTCCTGGGCGTAGGGATTTGTGAGATTGGGGGAAATTCCATAGAGAACTTAAAGATAGGCCCAAGTGACTACAGTTGGTGACAAAGTCAATAATGTGGATGGGACAACCCAGTCAATACAAGGCCTTTGGGGCCACATTGCAGGTGTCACAGGGGTTTGGCAATTGAAAATTGAGCTTAATTAAAATGAATTTGAGAGCAGGAAGATTTTATTGAAGTTAAAAATAGAAAACTAACTATCAATTTTTACAATATTTTAGGACTGCTTATATAGATGATCAATTTGGGGAATAGCTTAGGTAAGCGCAGGATTAGGGCCCTCAAGATTTGACCTAATCTGGCAAACTAAAAGTGAGGGGGGAAGAAAAACAAACTTACTACTTACAACATTGAAAGTTTTAGTGGCAGCCTGAGTCACTATCAGTTTGTCCATGGATGCCTAAATTGCAGATTTACCACATTTCTGATAATTAGCATGATGGCGTCCTAACTAAAGGGCAACGGGAACATCCCAAGGCCACCCCACATAGGGGCAGTACCAAGAGGCTAGGAACGGGTTTGGGGTACCTAACCCACCTACACCCAGTTGCTTTTTCATCCTTTTGACCAAGCAAACATCATTGGATGATGATTTTGATACTTTTAGGGAGGGTTCCGAACTTGTGACAACTTTCAACAATGGCCCAATGCCATTGGTGAGTTCTGCCAAAGATTCAACATTGGACGCTTTCTCCATCATTTGTACACGCCCATCAGGTCTTGTTTCCAATGGTTTGGTGCTCTTGGGCCTTGATGCTTAAGGCTTGTGTTATTGACTTCATTAAAACCTTTCAATTCATGAGGACGCTGACTCTCAATAGCTTGACACAAATTTCCAGAAATTAGAAGCAGCTATTCATCTGAGGTTAACACTGGGGTAGTGGTGGGGTCCTCAAAGGGTAAGCTGTTATCCACCGCTTGTCCACCACATGGGCGAGGTCACCCTAGGAGAAGAGAGGGGCTTCTGGCTTTCTTGGACCCTTTTGGATGGGAACAAGAATGCCACCTGGTCCAAGTGGAGGGAGCGCACCTTGGACTGACACTTTCTGCTCCTTCCGTTGGAAGGGGCGAGCATGTTCCTGGTGGCCCAGGTTTTTGTAATCAGTGCAAATGGGGGCTGCCTATTCAGGGAGGAAAAAAAATAATTCAGAGTAGGTAGCATCAGTACATATAAAAAAGCAACCTGGGAACTTTAGACAATTCATCCCAGGTCTGTTTGTGGGGTTCAATAACAGTGATATCTTTGTCACTGCTGAGCTTTGGCACTAAGTAAAAGCTTTGTAACTCAAACTGCCTGATAACTCCATATATTTTAAGCCTTTGTCGGACAATTGTCCTCCCAGCTTCAAGAAAAGAATGGTTTGGGTCAAAATAGCTGAAAGGGGGAAATGTTGGATAAGTACAAGTTCACAATTATGAAAAGAGCAATTTAAGCAAATTAAAGGTATGATTGACCAAAATGCCCTGATCAATTCTCAGTGGAAACCCACAAATTGAGGTAACACTTTTACAAATACTTAACAGGCAAATAGCATGAATTCAGGCAGTCATATTCTCTGACCTTGTGAGGGAACCAGGGGAGTCCATTGGAAGTTTCTCCCCAGGACACGTCTAGTTAAAATCAAACGCCTAAGTGGGGACCACCCCCTTTTATAGGCTTGGCGGAGGTCCTCCAAGGTGCAATTATTTTCTCTAATGGGGATTGGCTAAAATATATTAAATTGTTACCCCATGGGTTCATCTTATCTAAAAAGGAATCCCTATCAGTCGTTCAGCTAAAGTGAAGTGAGCTTTTTGAGCTTTAATAGTTAATTTTACATATTCCCTAATTTAAGACCATACTAAGCTATTCCTAACTCACTAACGAATTCCCTTTGACCTTAGTACAGTTTAAATACTATATGGTAAGATATTGAGTGGGTTCGTTTTTTATTACCTCGCTGACACTAATAAAAACATATAATAACCAACTTTTTGTTTATTAGTGTTTTTATCTTTATTATCAAAAGCCCATTTGTGGAATCCAGCTAAGATCAGCTTCAGCGAGCCAAAAATATCTGGATTCCCACAAAGTGGTGCTCACTACAGGTTTCACCTGTATACCACAAAAAGTCACCTAAAAATGGAGGCTCTAAAGTAAGTAACCTCTCAACTCTTTCCTTTCCAACTGAACCAAGAATAGTTGCCCTTGAAAAGCAACTAGCAAGCGCTTTATCTCGTCTTAAAGAGCTTGAGCAAATCCCATTAAAACCCATTTTAAAGACAAGTTTGCCTCCGCTGAAGGGAGCATTGCTTCATTTTTTGTATGTCTATAAATCTGTAATGCAAGGCTCATCTGACAAGCAAAAAATTAAACATATTCTTCCTCGCTTAAGTTGTCTGGAACAAGAGATGATAGTTCCTTACATGGACAATCTGCATATCTGGGAAGAAGTGAAGGAGGCTCTTTTAGCTGAATTTGGTTCAAAGAAGAGTCTAAACAGGGAAAAACAGACCTTTATGCGCCTTAACATTTATGAAGGCGAACTGACCGCTGCCTTTGCTGAGTGCTTTTACCTTGCTGCTCAGAGGTTGTCAACGTCTAACATGCTAACCTTGATGATGCCATTGCAGCCATGTTAAATAGGTTAGCTTCCTAACCCTCTCTAGCCAGGCATATCATTTCAGTGAACGCCACTTCAAAAACATTTGCGACATAAAAGAGGCTCTGTTAGACATTGCTGATTTCCATTCATTTGTAACAACAGATGAAGCTGAGGTGAAACCTTCCATTTTAACCTTTGTTAAGCTTTCGCCTGTAGAATAGTTGGGGGTGAGCCCACCTGTGACGATCCTCCCTGTGAATTCTGCTCCCTCAGTGTGACTTAAAACAGATAACACTCCCACCTATAGGTTTAAGACTTCTGCTTTGCCTTCCCCTCCAGATAAGCTGGTAGTTGCGCGCCCTAAGGCTAACCCCGTGACAATAAAGGGCTTTCTGAAAATACATATACTCAGAAGATACCTACCTAACCTCATGCGCACATCTCCCCTACCTGTAAGTCCAGGGGAACGTCCTCTGTGCATAGATCGAGCGCTCTTCCCATTTCCAAATAAAAAGGAGCTGAAGAGGGTGGCTGTACCCCTTATTACCCAGGGTGACCTTGCCCATGTGGTAGAAGAGCACTGGGTAACAGCCCTCCCTCTTCAGATTCCTCCCCTGGTACCCTCACTCACCTCAGCTGAACTTGTCAGCCAGATTAAGGAAAATTTGCACTGAGATCACTGAATTGAAGTTGAAGGGTCTGAGACTGATGATATCAAAGCCGGATGATCAGAAAATGCATACAAATAAAGGGACAAATGTCAAATTATCAGTCAGAATTGTGGACAGTTTCAACCCAGTAACCAATATGATCGCTGATTCTAACCCCTTCATGAAATCATTGGGGATGATCCCCGATGTGCAAATGGTATCATTGGAAACCATCGCTGACAGTTTAACCCATATCTAGCAAATTGGGAGTTGCAGCTGATGTAACTCCTTTGACTGAACAAACAGCCCAGTGATTGGTAATGGGCAGGTTAGGCATCCCAAACCCATTTCCAACCAATTGGGACCACCCCTACATGTGGTGGCCCTGAGGATTTCCTGTTGCCTGTCAGGTCAGACGCTGTCATGCCAACTGACAGAAATGCAGTCAAGTCTCAGTTCAGGCGTTTGAGGTTGAACTGCCAGCAACTTGGCCTGCCGCCAAATTCTTTGATTTTGGTTCCAATTGAGATTATCTGCCCCATTCCCTAAAAAATCGCCGGGTTAGGTGTTTTTGAGGGACCCAATCCATTCTTAGACTCACTACAATTGAACACTATTTAATTAGTTTCCTTGCACTGAGAAAATTGTTGGCCGATTTCTTTCTTATCTTTCCAATAAATTTTTTTTCCCAATTTCAGTTTTTATGTTGAAAAACAAACTGCCTTTTCCGCCAGTATTCCAACACCCCTTAGGGTTTATGGCCGTGTTCATCTGGTATTTTACTAGGTGTCTATACGCGATTATGGCTCATATGAAATTATTGGCAGAACTCCTTTCTAGTTCTATAACTGTAGTACCAGCATAAGTGCTTCTGGCATTCTGGTTTGCCAATTGGGTGTTTCAGCACTCAGGCTGACAGGCCAGTCTAATTCTAAATTGCTGTTTGCCTGACATAATTGACCAACCTTTATTCCTAACCATTTCCGCCTTTCTCATAGATATTGGCATAGAAATGGTCCCTTCTTTTCAGCTGAACCAGGTTTTGAAGAAATTTCACTCTGGCCATGTTAGCCTAGTACCACTCAAAATGTCCGATCCACATCCCATAGTTGCCACGGCTATTGTGCCCATGTCAGTATGTTCTGACAATCCAAATTGTGAAAGGCTTACTCCCACTATGAACCTAGTGGTTTCCCCTGACTCTACTACTGTAATTCCTGAGGAAGGTCCCCTCTGTGTGGTTTGGGCGATCTTTTTGTTTCCAAATAAAAAGGGTCCAAAGAGGGTGGCTGTACCCCTCATCACCCAGTGTGACTTCACCCATGTGGTAGATGAACGCTGGGTAACAGCTCTCCCTCTTCAAATTCCTCCCCCAGTACCCATTTTCACCTCAGCTGAACTCATCCGCTGGATTAGAGAAATCTGCGCCAAGATCACTGAATTGAAGTTGATTGGTCTGAAACTGATGACAATCAAGCCTGACAAATTGGAACCCACATAGTCGAAAAGGGAACAAAACTGAATCATTGGCTGGAATTTCTAACAGTTTTGATTCAGCCAGCAATGTGATCGCCAAAGCTAACCCCCTATCAAAATTGTCGGGGGATGATCCCTGGTATGCTAATAATATCATCAGAAGCCATCGTTGACAGTCTTAAAACTCTATCTGGAAGGTTGGGAGTTGCAGTTGATGTAACTCTCTTGACTGAACGAATAGCCCAGTAACTGGGCATGGGCAGGTTGGGCATCCTGAACCCATTTCCAACCAATTTAAACCACCCCTATATGGGGCGACCCTGGGGAATTCCTGTTGCTTGTTGGGTCAGATGCCATTGCTCCAACTAATGAAAATGCAGTTGATCCTCAGTTCAGGCTTTTGAGGTCAAACTGACAGTGACTTGGCCTGCTACCAAATTCTTCAATGTTGGTTCCCATTGAGATTATCTGCCCCCTCCCTGAAAAATTCGTTAGTTAGGTTGAACTTGAGGGGCCTAATCCCTGCTTGTTCCCACATCAATTGACCACTATATAATCAGTTGCATTGCACTGAAAAATTTGTTGGCAATTATCTTCATTTTCCTTTTAATAAATTTCTGCCACAAAAACTATCAATTTTTACTTTAATGATTTCCTTCTGGATGTAGTCCTGATGGCATTTCCCTGGTGGCATGTCAGTCCTTATACCAGATGGGCTTTACCAGTTTTGATGATACTATGACTCCCACCATTGTCAACTGGGTTCAGCGAGCCAGATACTTCTGGCAATTCAACCCCCTTATTTTGACTATCCATCATCAATATACTGAGATCTTGTCGCCTTACATCCACCATTTCCAAACAAGGATCCTCCCCCTTGTCTCCTCAGTTGTATTGAACCCACCTACTGGTAACCCTGAAGAAACTATCCCAGTGTTATAATCCCCTGCAGCAAGACCCCCAGTATCTGGGTTTGTCTCCATTCGGTTCATTTTTGGGTTGTTATTCACAATTGCCCTACACCAACAATTTATCATTTCCCAATTCACAGCTCCATACAACGTCACACATGCGACAATGCCTCTGGCATTCTGGCTTGCTTTTTGGGTGCTTACACATCCTGAATAGCAGGCTGGTTTAAACTTTTTCTGTCAATTTCATAACAAAATTGACCACCCATTGTTTCCTGCCACTTCCGCCCTTCTCTTCAAGATGGGCGACACAGTGGTTACCCTTTACCAAATTAACGTGCAGTCAGTAGTCTTCTTTTTGCTGTTCATTTGGTCACTTACCAATTTTGTGAGTAGTATCTGCTATACCTTGGAGAAACTTCTCCAGGCCAGCAAAGCTTTGTGGATTACTACCTCTCCCCCACCTATTATTCAAAAAGGAAATTCATGTGTTCCTTTCTGAGATATTGTAAACCAAGTTTTTGACGCCCTCGCTGAGGTGCAAATGTGTTCTGCGATTGCCCTCAACAATGCTGCTGCATTATCCCATGCCCAACAAGGGGTCGCTTTGTTGGATGTGGTAGAAGGGGATGCCCATTGGTGAGTACAAGGACTTCTGCATTCTTCTTCACAAGCGGGGGATCCCACCTCGCTGATTGCTGTCATATTGGCTGCTTTGAAACCCCCTTTGTCGCACTCAGACTGTTTATTCCAATTGCTTTCTACTATAGCCAAAGCCCTGCTTGGCCTCTTTGATCTTTACCTTCTGCAAACAGGCTCCCACACTGGATCTCTTTAATGATATGCTTCAGGCAATCTTTCAATCAGGGTTGGATTTGGCTTCTGCCTATCATGAGGTTTGGTCCACCTCAAAAGGAACAGTGGATCAAATATGTAACGCTGCGACCACTATCAACGCCTCCCCTTGCCATACTTCCCACTATTAAGGGGAAATTTAATGATAAGACTACCCAACGATGGTGCAGATGCAGTGTTTACCATAGAACCAGTATTAGTCCAAGCCTCAGAGCCCATCACTACCCCTGCGTCAGAGCTGGTCTATACTAGTTCACCTATTAATGAATCAGTAAAAGCCCAGATGGAGGAAGCCGGTTCCCAAGCCCTTGTTCTTCCCAAATTTGCTCCAGAAAAGGCCCTGACATTCCCCCAACTCGCCTGCCATTTCTTCAGTTGCAACAGAAATGACCAAATACACCAATAAACAAAACTTTGCTTATTTCTTATTACCTATGAAGATTAGTACTAGAACTCACCACACCTCCTTTGAGGCTTTGGTGGATACTAGAGCTGCAGGTTATTTTACGAGCATCAAGTTAGCCCAACAATTGGAGCTGGACTTGGACGTAGGTCCCTCAGTGATGGTAGCTTCCTCAGCCTCCCAGACATCATATATTCCGTTGGTCAGTACCTTTCTTTTTTTAGTACTAGATGGTCCCAACCCTTGGTCAGTACCTTTCTCAGTACACCAGTTTGGATTTTGCAATCAGTTTTCCGCAATGCCAAACTTAGTGTTCCCAGTAATCTTGGGGGTTGGATGGTGGTGCCAACAACAGGTTAAAATCCACCTGAGTCAAAAATGTTGTCGTTCATTAATGATCAACTGGAGGGGGAATTTTCTTTAGTTGATACCCTTAAGAAAACTCAAGGCTGCAGATCCATCACTTCCCTTGTTTCCCCTTTGGGCCTTCCGTCTGATTTTCCTGAAGAATTGATGCACTATTGAAGTATTTTTGATTCTGAGAAGGCAGACTGTCTTCCCCCTCACACTAAATTCTACTTAAGATTCCAAACAATGGTACAATTGGTGAGCATCAACTGCCCTTTGTATCCACACATGGCATAAGAGGAGGCTGCTCTTAACACCTGGTTAGACAATATGCTTAAGAAAGAATATTTATTTAAAGAGACGTCACCAATTGCCTCCCCCATCATTTTTGCCAAGAAGGCCAATGGTTCTCTCTGACCTGCGTGGATTATGCTTACCTAAATAAAATTACAGTGAGAAATCCCTACCCTTTACCCCTTAATTAAACTATCATTCAAGCAATTGCAAAGTCTTATGTGTTCTCCAAGCTTGATCTCATCAATGTCTTTAACCAAATATGGGTAATGGAAGGTCAAGAATGGCTTACTGCAATTTGTACCAAATGAGGTATCTTTCAGTTCCACGTAATGCCCTTTGGGTTGAAGAACGCGCCAGCCACCTTTCAAAGAATGATCAATAGTGTGCTGGGTGACCTCCGGTTTAATGCGTGGTCACATATATTGATGACATCTTGGATCGTTCCCCAACTCCTGAACAACATGCTAAAGACTTAGAAGTGGTAGTGGCTGCTTTGCACAAGTCAGGCCTGTTCATCAGGCCTTTGAAATGCGAGTTTTATAAGGAGGAAGTTACCTTTCTTAGAACCTGGTCCCAAAAGATGGTTATGCAATTCCGCCCAACAAGTTGGATGCCATCCGCAAGTGGCTGACTTTGACAACCCAGAAACAATTTACATAGTTTCTTGGGTACCATTATTTTACTAAAGAAATTTTCCTCAGCTCTTTTCCAGTTGGCTGCTCCTCTCCACCCCCTCACGGGTAAGAATGTACCTTTCCATTGGACCCCAAATGCCAGCAGGCGTTTGAGTCAATTAAAAAAGTATTCTTATCACCCCTATTCTAAAACATGTGGACCCCTACAAACCATATATTGTCACTTGTGATGCTTCAGAAGTAGCAGTTGGGGCAGTTCAGCTCCAGGAGCATGATGGCTTAGAACATCTGGTTGCCTACTTTTCCCAGAAATTTTCCTCAACTGAGCAATCATGGGCCATTTACAATAAGGAATTGGCAGCTGTAGTGTTGGAATTGACTCATTGGCGGTACCTGTTACAGGGTGCCCAGCATGAGTTAACTGTGCGTATGGACCACCAAGCTCTTTTATATTTCCGCAAACCACAAAAATTGGCACATAGGCAGGCTCATACCTATTGGGATCTATGCAGTTTCAATTTTAAATATGAATTTGTGAAAGGTGCATTAAATGTGCTTCCCGACTTCTTTAGCCACAACCCAGCCCATTGCCCCACGGACTCAGAGTAAGTGAACCTGGTTACTGTGATCCCCACCACCAAAATTCTATCTATTGTCCCACCTGTGGTCACCTCAGTAGAGTTAGCTTCTGATGCTCCGCTTATTTCATGGGTTTTGGAAGCTCAGATGTCCTGCCCCAAAGGAGTGTAGTAACTTATTCAATTATTCCTTCAAACCCACAAACATTCCCTGTATTCCTTGGTGAAGGGTCTCATCTATTTTAGGTTGCAGGTTTGGGTTCCTCCTTTCCTTAGATCTGAGTTATTTCAAGCGCATCACGACCCTCCCATGATCAGTCATCCGGGCAACAAGAAATGCATTAAATTGATCAAACAGACTTATAACTGGGTGGAATTTAGCTAATTAAGTTCCAGCCTGGATCGCCAATTGCGTTATCTGTGCACAAGCCAAGTCAGACCGCTCAGGAAGAAATGGCCTCCTACATCCCTTACAATAGGCGGAGGGTCCATTGACATTGGTTTTAATGGATTTTATTGTCAAAATCCCCTGTTCTAATGGGTTTACATTGGTGATGGTGGTGGTCAATCGCTTCACCAAATTTTCTCTATTTATTCCCTGTGCTTCTGCAATCATGTCTGAAGAAACTGCTCGTCTCTTTTTACGCCATGTGCTCTCTATGTTTGGTCTCCCGCAGGAGATCATCAGTGACTGCAGGGTCCGATTTACAGTGCAGTTCTGGAATGAGCTCTTAATCATCTTAAAAATCACCCCCTGCCATTCCACCATGTACCATCCCCAGTCTGATGGACAAATTGAGTTGGTTAACCAGATTTTGGAACAGTATTTGCGTTGTTATGCGTCAGCCGCACAAGATACCTGGGCTGATGACCTCCCTATCACTCAATTTGCCTATAATAATGGTAACCACGCTTCTATGGGGTTTTCTCCTATGAAGTGACGTTGGGTTATAATCCCTCTTTTTCAGTCAGTCCCTGTCTACATCCAGAGATTCCTGCTGCCGCAGATCACGTTGAGCTTATTCAGTCTACCCAGTACTTAGTGCAGGAGCATCTCACAAAGGCTCATAATGATTATAAATGGTTTGTGGATCAAAAACAGCTTCCTGGGTAAATATAGCGGTGGGCTCTCATGTTGTGTTAGATATTCGCCATCTGCGGATGCAGGTACCTTCCCAAAAAGTTTGCAAGCAAGCGTTCAGGTCCCCACCTGGTGGAGGAAGACTTGGGAAATGGTTCTTACCAGTTAAAAACTGCCAGCTCATTGGAAACAGCACCCCATCTTCCATGTGTCTCTGTTGTCCCTGTTCAAGGGGATCGTTCCCACCAAACCCAAACCAATTGTGATAGAGGTTGCAGAAGAAGCTATGGTGGAAAACATCTTAGCGTCCCACAAATCCTTTCAATCAGTTCAGTATCTTGTCATGTGCAAGGGGTATCCAGCCTATGAGAACAGTTGGGTCAAGGCTCATGATTGCGCTTTATGCATGGAACTGGTCGAGGCATTCCATGAGTTCCACCCTGATGCTCCACGTCCCCCCCCCCAAAAAAAGTTGCAACTGTAATGGCGATCAAAAATCCCAAGGCTCATAAAAATGTGGCCCTCATGCAGTTTCCCAGCGGTGGTGCCCTTCCTTTGGAAAAAGGGAAGGGTAATGTAAGTCCAGGGAAACGTCCCCTGTGCATAGATTGGGCGCTCTTCCCATTTCCAAATTTAAAGGGGTTGAAGAGTGCGGCTTTACCCATCATCACCCAGGGCGACCTCGCCCACATGGTAGACAAGCGCTGGGTAACAGCCCTCCCTCTTTGGATTCCTCCACTGGTACCCTCGCTCACCTCGGCCAGACTTGTCAGCTGGATTAAGGAAATCTGCACTGAAAATACCAAATCAAAGTTGAAGGGTTTGAGACTGATGGGATTAAAGTTGGGCAATCAGAAAATGCATACTCAAAGAGGGACAAATGTCAAATTATCAGCCAGAATTGCAGATGGTTTTGACCCAGTCACCAATACAATCGCTGATGCTAAGCCCTCTCAAAGGCGTTGGGGATGATCCCCAATGTGCAGATGGTATCTTTGGAAACCATCGCTGATGATTTGAAACCCCTATCCAGCAATTGGGAGTTGCATCTTATGTAACTCATTTTACTGAACGAACAGCCCAGTGACTGGGCAAGTGTGGGTTAGACATCCCAAACCCATTTCCAACCAATTAGGACCACACTTACGTATGGTGGCCCTGGGGATTTTCTGTTGCTCATCAGGCCAGATGCTGTCGCGCCAACTGATAGAAACGCAGTCAAGTCTCAGTTCAGGCGTTTGAGGTCAAACTGACAGCAACTCAGCCTGCCACCAAATTCTTTGATGTCAGTTCCAATTGAGATATTCTGCCCCATTCCCCAAAAAATTCGCTGGGTTAGGTGAATTTGAGGGACCCAATCCATGCTTAGACTCACTACAATTGAACACTATTTAATTAGTTTCCTTGCACTGAGAAAATTGTTGGTCAATTTTAATCCTTATCTTTCCAATAAAAATCCTTTCCCCAATTCCAGTTTTTTATGTTGAAAAACAAAACACCTTTTCCGCCAGTATTCCAACACCCCTTAGTGTTTATGGCTGTGTTCATCTAGTATTTTACTAGGTGTCTATACGCGATTATGGCTCATATGCAATTATTGGCGAAACTCCTTCCTAGTTCCATAACCTTCATACCAGCAGCAGTGCTTCTGGCATTCTGGTTTGCCAATTGGGTGCTTCAGCACTCAGGCTGGCAGGCCGGTCTAATTGTAACTTGCTGTTTTCCTGACACTACCTAAATTGTGACATTACCACTTGTTCATAATAACCTTGGGGATGAATCTGAGGGGGTTGCAATGATGTTGGTTACTATATATTGGTAGCACCCACAAAAGTGGAGGTCCCTGATTGATTGAACGCTGAAGGTTTGGGCGAGACCACCATACCTGAGGAAAAGTACCTCAGCCAAATTCTAGGGTGTCCCAAAGTTATTGACACTGCCATCAATGGCAGGCAGTTCTTAGCTGGCTTGATTCGACCTCTTCAGTGGGTCCATTCTATGAAATCCATCTGGATAAATACCCTGAGACTGTCATAAACTAACCTACACTTTCCAGCTCAAGGAGGTCTTGTCCTTGTCTCCTAACTTTGGAGGAACACTCACCAAGGTTGATTTGGTCATTCTTAAAGTCCATGTAATGGCCATCCTGTATACTGGCTCACCAGTTAATGTAATCTCCTCAAAGCTTATCAAAAAGATAAAGCTGGCGCCTGACTTGGAGTAAAATTAAGAATTTGGAGCCTCAGGCCCAGATAACACCCATGCCATCAGTACATACTTTTCCCTTCCCATTTGAATTGGGAAGCTCATCTATCAGCTCCGGCAGTGGCTTTGGATAACAACACCTACAATATGCTCATAGGTACCAAGTTTATGATTGAGTAAGAAGGAATAATAAGCATGAAGTAAAGTTTCCTCTTGTTACTTAACTAAGAAGTCCATTTAGTCTTGTCCAGTAAGATCCCAGCAAGGACAAATACTCTTGCCTGGTTGAATACCCCTTTTCAGCTATGACTTTGCATCTGCTCACCTCTGGGAGCAACACGAAAAAAATTGCCCAATTCAGTGGATGCTAGGGATTGTATCCCTTTCTATGATGCAGAAGAGGTCTTAATTAAGTCTGGTGAACAATGAGTGATTAACACAAAAATCGCGCTTTAAATCCCACATCACACCGTTTGTTGCACCTCATAAGTCTTGAGAGTGTTAGCCCCTTGGACCTTCAGGTATTTCCTGGGATATTAGACCTAGCCTAACAGAGTCCTATTACTATTCTTCTGGGAAATCTCACCGGCAAGGACATGTTTATAAGAAAACACCAGGAAATTGGCAGAGACTTATTAATCCCGGTGGAAAACATTGAACATATTCACTACATTGGCTCTATGACGGATTTGGGCTTGCCCATGGATACCCTGCTATGTACCTTACCCAACGTCCAATCTTGGATGAGATGGAAAAAGTCCATAATTTACTAGAAGGATATAGCAAAATATTCTCAGTCAGATACTGACTATGGCTACATGAAGGGGTGGAGCCACTCCATCAATGTGGTTGATGTCCTTTCCATTAGGTCCAAACCTTACCACAAGTCAAAGGTGGAAGAACAGTTGATGAGGATGGAGCTCCAGCAGTTACTAGACGCGGGGTTACTAGTTCCATCATAAAGTCCTTTTTCTTCCCCCTTTTGTAATTAAAATAAGAACGGAGGTCATTGGGTAGTTATGGACTACTACAAATTAAATAACCTCACAAAAAAGGATAGCTATCATATCCCCCACACTGATGACGCCATGGCCCAACTTTCTGGCTCTAACTTTTTCTCTGCTGTGGACTTTGCTAGTGGCTATTGGCAAATGGGTTTTTCTCCCAAAAATCAGAAGAAATGCGCTCTTAAAGCAGTGAGGGTCTCTTCCAACCCACCCAATTACCTCAAGGGTTGTGTAACACACCTGCAACCTTCAACCGTTCTATGAATCACATCTTGCAGAAATTAAAGTTAAGTTACATCATTGTCTATCTTGATGACATCATGCTGTTTTGAAAAATCTTTAACGAACATCTTGATCACCTGAAGAAGGTGTTTCAATGTGTAAATGAGTCAAATATCAAGTTGAAACCCTCAAAGTGTACCTTTTTTAGTACAAGATGGCTCAGAGTGTACCTTCTTCCAAAGGAAATTGGATTTCCTGGGACTTACCATTCCTGAGAGGGAATCCAACCCATACACTATAAGGTTGAAGTAATTTCCAAAAAGCCTCCCCCTAAAAATTTATGGATATTTAGATGTTTCTAGGGATGATGGGGTATTACCATCAGTTTATCCCTAAGTTTGCCCAGCTCAGCGAACCCCTCGTTTGCCTATTGACCAACAATACCCCTTTTCATTGGTATGCCAAATAGAAAGGCCGTTTTTATGACGCTGAAACAAATGCTACAATAACTTCATATCCTAAGGCATTCCAATTATGGAAAACCATTTATCTTGTTTACTGACGCTTGACTATGTCATTGGGTCCATATTAGCTCAATTGGATGAAAACGGTGTAGATCACCCTGTATCCCATTTCAGTAAGATGCTGTCAAAGTGGGTCATAACTACAGCGTCACAGAGAAGGAGTGCCTTGCCGTTCTGTTAGCTGTGAAGCACTACCGCCTTTTCCTGTATGAGACCAACTTCACTGTAGTTACAGATCACGCTTTGTTGAAATGGTTACAGAACATGAAGGATCCTACTGGCCGGTTAGCTCACTGGGATCTAAAGCTCCAACATTACAACATGAAGATTGAACGCCATGCTGGAACCTGTCACGTGAATGTTGATGGGTTAACTTGGCTGCCATTCCTTCACTTAAATAATAGTGAGGCGGAGAGGTTATATGGCCTCTTAATGACCCCCCAATGAATGGGAGGATGAGCCCATACAGAAAATGTTAGCCCAGCACTCCCACAATGACAAAGTGGATAGTGAAAAATTGTACAAGCAGGTGGGGGTAAAGTGGCTGCCTTACCTTCAGCCCTCAGAACGTGTACCTGCTATCCTGGAAGTTTACTTCAACCTAGGTCATGGAGGAGCAAAGAAAACCTATGAGTGTATTAAGGATTGGTACAATAAGAAAGAATTATGGAAACTATTGTCAAAGTCTTAGATTCCTGCCTCACGTGTAGGAAGCAATCCAGTTTCAAGACTAGATTACAGTATTAACCAATTACCCCTCATCAATGTTCCATACCATCAGCCTAGACATAGTAGGTCCCCTCCTACTGACTACTGGTGGAAACAAATTTATCCCAGTAGCCATAGACCACTTTACTAAGTGGGTTGAAGATGTGGCTCTCCCTGCCCAAAATCCAAGGCCACAGCCACGTTTTTACATCAAAACATCTTCACTCATCATGGCTGTCCCCAAGTACTACTCTGTGACAATGGTAAGAAATTTACCTCCAAAGTAGTTAAAATCCTGGCTACTTCCATGGGAGCCAACAACTTTTCTCAGCTCCATATAATCCCTCTACCAACGGGACTGTGGAGAAAGCAAATGGAACCTTGGTCTTCATTCTACAAAAAATGGCCTCTTCTGATCCACTTCAATGGTATCAATTCCTACCCAGTTCTCTTATGGCATACAGGATTAAGTATCACCGGATCTTGAAAATGTCCCCAATCTGTGTCTTATATGGGTAAAAACCAGGAATACCTGCTCCCTTAATTAAAGATGTGTTCTCCTCTAGAGCTGAGGAACCCAAGAAAACCATGAGAATGTTGGCTCAGCGCATAATCCAGCTCCAAAATGAGGCTATGACAAATTTAGCTAAAATGGTGACTAAAGAAGGACAAACTGCCAATGAGCTCCAAACCCCCTACCTACATTCCAAGTGTCTGACCTGGTTCTGTATTATCATAAATGCAGTATTTCTAGAAGTGGTAAGCTTATGACAATCTGGAAAGGCCCTTTCATCATCACTTACAAGAGAGGTGCATAGTACTCTATCAAATTCCTGGCTAAAGGGATTATCATTAACTGGGTACATGGCCAATTCCTAAGGCCCTATTCTCCCCCAACATTCTTGAGGGGGTAATGTCAAACAATTGCCCTCACAGCTTCAAGGAAAAGATGTTTTGGGTCAAAATAGGCTGAAAGGGGTAAATGTCAAACATTTATAAGTTTGCAATTGTGATAAGAGCAATTTAAGCAAAATAATGATATGATTATCTAAAAGACCCTGGTCAATTTTTGGTGGAACCCCACAAATTAGGGTAACACTTTTATAAATAGTATATGGACAAATAGCATGAAGTTGGGCAGTCAGATTGCCCTGACCCTGTGAGGGAACCAGGGGAGTCCATTGGAAGCTCCTCCCAGGCCACGTCTAGTTTTAATCAAACGCCTAAGAGGGGACCACTCCCTTTTGAAAGCTTGGCAGGTGTCCCCCAAGGTGCAATTATTTTCTCTAATGAGGATTGGCTGAAATATATTAAATTGTTATCCCATGGGCTTTTCTTGTCTAAAAATAACTCCCCATTAGTCATTCAGCCAGAGTGAAGTGATTTTTTTGAGCTTCTATAGGTCAAATTTATATATATTTCCTAATTTCAGACCATACTAAGCTATTCCAAACTTACCGTTGAATTCCCTTTGACCCTCAATACAGCTTAAATACAGAGCAGTAAGATATTGAGAGGGTTTTTTTATTACCTGGCAATGACACTAATAAAACATATAAAAACCAGCTTTTTGTTTATCAGTGTTTTTATCTTTAATATCAAAAGCCCATTTGTGGAATTCAGCTGAGATTAGCACCAGCGAGATAAAAATAGATGGATTCCTACAGCCCTCTTTCAGGTTTTATTCAATTAAGCTACAAGGTAGAGTACTGAGAAAGTTATCAAAACTGACAAAATTATTGGAATTTCTATTCCAGCAAGTGTGTTCCACACATAGAATGTGTGACACTCCACAAATTTTAACATCAACTTTTACCTTTGCAGCTTCATCAGCTGCCTCTGCAGTGGGACATACTAAACCAAACAAACTGTGATCAAAGCTTCCTTTAATGAGAGTATTAGCAGAGAATAACTTCTCCTGCTGCTCTGTTACCTTCTCAATAAAGATGAGGTCAACTATTCCACAATAAATGTGGATGGCATGAAACACTGGTGAGATTGGCATGGGGTGTAAAATCTATTGTATAACATTTGATTTTAATAAAATTGGAAGAATAAGTCCATAGGGGGTGGACCTCTGGCATTATTTGAAATGTGCTCTGTAAGCACTGGGGATTCCTGTAATGTACACTTGTTATCAAGGGGATTATTATGGCCATTAGGTGGGCCCCTTTAGTTACAGCAGTGTACTACCAGTATCTACTTATTAAATGCATTCACTGACTGATGTACTGACTGACTGACATCTGAAACCTTCAAGTCTGTTAGATTCAATATATTTAGGTGAGTAGGTGAGAATTTACAAATAATATTTAATCTGAAAATATCAAGTAGATAGTCCAATATATTTGGGTGAGTGGGTGAGAATTGACAAATATACATTAATAAAACGGTAAAAAAAATGTACATTAACTGTTAAAAAGCTATGATTTATCTAGGTATATTGGTCTAATAGTCAAATTGATTAGCATTTTAAGAATGAGATAAAGGTGATTGATAGTAGGGGGTGGAAGGTGAGTCAGTAAGGATGTATGGCTACCAACCTGAAGGTTGCAGGTTCGATTCCCGCCCTTTGCACATCGATTGGGTGCCAGCCAAAGGAAGCTATTGACGGTTAGTAGGTCTAATAACACGAAAACCTTACCCATGACATAACCAGAAAAATTTGAGTCCTGATCCAGAGGTGGAAAAACTTTCTTTGACGGAGTTGACCCTGTTCAGGTTTCATGTCATTTCTTTCTTTTGGTAATGCCTGTCCCCTGGTCAGCTTGCCTCAGTTAAATAAAAAATAAAGGTGATTGATAGTAGTTATATTTACCAGGTGTAGTTGTGTACACTAGGTGTAGTTGTGCACACCTGTAACCACAAGTTAAGGTAAGGTAAAAATTCTGTAACAGGTTCAAAACTATTCTGGCTAGGATGAACATAATTTCCTTCTCCCTCTTATCAACAATTAATTAATTGATGATATGGAGATAAAAAAGAAAATTTGAACAGTTGTCATGCAGGGTGATTTCTGCTACTGCTGGATCTTTTTTAAAAAAAAGGTGTAGTTGGGTACACCTTTCTTTCTCTTGTAAATCTCACTTTTATAATTTAAAAGTGATTAGTACAAGTCCAGAGAGAACATTTGCCTGCCTGTGGAATACTGCACCTATAGAGCAGTACACCATGGCCATAACACTTAGCGTAAGTAGGTCTTTCTGCCCATCTGTGCAAAGCACAAAGAAACAGATGGCTGCTTGCACCAAATATGACCTTAATTATGAAGTATGCCAAGATGGATGCACCATCTGGATGACTTCCCACCAACAAAGGCCATAATAATAAATTTGCAACACAAATGACTAAAAAACAATTAAACTGGACCAAAAATCACAAAAACACAGTGACAAGTGTGGCAAATGCAACTGACTCCCTAGGATTGGTTTCAACCAAAAACCAGATGATTGATGCTGACCTTGGGGAGTGTGAAGTAATGCAGAGAACAGCAGCATTGGGAAATTCCCCACTGAACATTAAATAGGTGAGGGGATTGGGGCCTTGCAGGGGAAGAACTTTTTTAAAAAAAAATCTCCATTGAAGTTTTAGTCAGATTGGATACCAAAGCTGATTTGACCAGTGGAAGCCAAGGCCCAGTTCATCTGAGTAACAACAAAAAATGTTCACAAATGAAATGGAGAAAATCTCTGACAATGCTCAAAACTGTTGCCTGAAAAGAATGTTGGAGACCAGTCCAAACAATGACCAGTCAGGGGGGAGAACGGTCCTCAACCAAGATTGAACAAGCAAACTGAGCAAACTGTCAAGCATAATCCTTAGTGAGCCATCAGGTGCAATCTCTGACAAATCCAAGTTGACAGCGGGGGCAGAATCAGTCCAGAATTGATTGATAAATCAGAGTAAACTGTCAGGTACAATCCCTGATGAACCATCAGATGCAATCCTTGACAAATCCAAGCTGACAGTGGGGGCAAAATCAGCCAAGAATTGATTGGCAAATCAGAGCAAACCATCAGGGATGATCCTCATTGGGGATGAAGGAGTATTGGGAACCAAATCTGAAGGATTGGACACCCACAAAGGTTCATCAAAAAAAGTTAAAATACTACTGAAAGGGGCTAAAACCCTGACAGCAGTCAAGTTATTGACCAGAGCCCCAGTGAAGTACACCCCCATCCAGAAGGACATGCTAGCTCACCGTGGAGTGTCTTCACACAAAATCAAGCAAAGGGAGACCCTACAGTTCCCGTATTCAATGGCAACACAATGGATCTCCAAAAACATTATGCCAGCCATTGTGACCATTTTGCGTGACCATAACTTTTCTGCTAGGGCAGCCAGATGATGGCTTGACACCCAAATATTGCTTGAGATGGCTAAGCTCTTCAAGGCGTCATGTATCTGAACCAAAGATGCCCTTGAATAAATGAAACTCCCCCTGGAGCATAAAGTGATCAAAGCCACAGTTAGAGAAAATTTAAAGCCAGCAGACGTGAAGGCTTGGATGGAATCTGGTATTGACCCCCTTAATGCAATGGAATACAATAAGGCTGAAATATTAGTGAGATTTTCCCAAGCTGTTGGGATCTCAGGACTCACCCCAATAGAATTATCTGACTACGCAATTGTTTCCTGAACATTTTGACCGCCCTCAAATGGGCCCAACATACCATTCCAGTCAACACCACGCTAGAATGTTATAACACCACTTTCTCCCCAGAGGAGGCATTGCCGTGGATTGTGGCTGGGTTCAAGGCCACTGAGGCCCTACACTGGTTATACACTTGTATCCCGCTGGCCACTGCATCTGACCTAATGAAGATGGGCTGGATGAAGGAGAAGGCAGTGGAGTTGGGAGCCTTCTTAGATTGGTCGCCAGAAGAGGCCATTAACTGGTCTGCCAACAGATTCACTCCACTGGAAATGAAATACTGGTTCCACGCAGAAGCCAGTGTTGACCAAGTTTGTGAATGGGCAGATCTGGGAGTCACAAAACCCATCCACAAAACCCTCCAAGGCTGACCATTCCCATTAAGAAATGGAAACTCTGGCATGACGCTGCCACACTAGCTGAAGCTGCAGACTGGGATACAGCAGGGTTCACCCTAGAGTCATCCCAACCGTGGATGGAACATGAGATTTCACCACAGGCGGCATCAGCAATGAAAGGGGTCATGACCTTAGACATGGGCCAAGAATGGCTCAAAGTGGGGATCCAAATCAAAACCATCTGTGATTGGAAGCAATCCTTCTTAGAACTGACGGTAGCTGCCCTATATGCCGCTGAAGGTTTCACCCCCTCTGAAGCCTTTCAGTGGTGTGAGACATAGGTTCTGGCTGCCATGGCATGAATATTCACAGACAGTGGGTGGAACAGCATTACAGTAAGTGACTGGTGCCAGCATAGTTCAATTACACTGGAAGCCCTCCAGAAATACCTGCACCCAACGTGCAGTCCAGAATCTGCTCTCAACTGTTACCAACTGGGTTTTTGCTGAAGGATGCCCTTGAGTGGCAAAGCCTTAAAAATTGGAGTGCAAATGGCTAGGAGCATTAATTGCCATGGTATCAGCATATGCCAGATAGAAGAGTTCCTCAATTGGGGATTTAGCCTTGATGAGTTGGTAAGCTGGATAATGAAGGGGAAAAACCCCGCCAAAGTACCAAAGCCTGCACAAAATCAAATTTGTACAGCGCCGTGACAGCCCATACTGATAATAACACATGGAATGGAGCCAGAAGCCATATCAAATACATCTGCCAACTAATCAGTGAAGGCTTCACAGAAAGCCAAGCGCCTAAGTTATATCTAAAGGATGCAATCTGAATCCACCTGCAGCTGGTGGAGGAGGAGTGCTCCAACATGATAATGGCGATTTATCAGGAGCTTGACAAGGCGCTAGCAGGAGGGGACTTCAATCACCAATGGGTGCCTGAATGGGGCTATATAATTATTGCAATTCCAGGCGAATTGGACTGTAAAAAACTCCTTGAGATTGGAATCAAGTATAAGGAAGTCTATCTGCGAATGGAACTGACTAGATACACTATAAAACCTCATGGTGGGTGACATTTTAAAACCTCCCAACCGATTGGGAGAGGGAATGGGTGCACAAAGTGATCTGGACCAGAGAATCATACTATGGGGAAGTACGAGAGTTTTGGCAAGCCAGTGGGGATTACATCACAAAGTGCCTTCACCCCTGAACAGTTGAAGTGCTATATGAACTGGCCCCGTGGATGAAGCTGAATAAAATTGCCTTACCTCAATTCATCCGCCTGCCCAGCCTAAGCAGAGTTGTGTACATATAGCAGAAAGACATGAAGCAAGTATACCAGTTCTGTTACCAGACTGGCCATACAATGGCCCAATGCCACCATCACAAAGGAAAGACCCCTCAAGAGTATTAATACAACCCCATTGGAAGGATCACAAAGGTTGGGGCCAAAACACTTTTTTGACCAAAAGCCAAATAATGGATCCTGCAGAACCTAATGTAGGTTGCAGACATGAAATGCTAACAAGGGGAGGATACCCCAGTGGTAGAATAGGGACCTCTACTGCTGCCTCCCCAAGTTCAATTCTGGTACAGGGACTTTGGGTAGGGGGACAATTATGACTGTGTTGGCATTGTGCACCAATGCCCCAAACTGAGATAGCGAATAGCAAAGGCGGTCCATGGAGTTCCTGGCCTATCATATGCCGTGCATGGTGATTTTCTGGATTTTATCCTCCTTTCCCATTCATTTTATTTCCCCTTAATTGGTGCGGTATAGTCCTCAGGTCAACCCACCTTGAATAAAAAAAGACATGAAATGCTAACAGCAAGAGTTGGACCTCGCCCATAGGGAAGCATGGGATTGAGAAGTGGCCAAGCGATATGAAGTGGATGAAAAGCCCTTCATCAACCCAAACCCTTAATCATAAAGAATGGATGAGGGAACGAGCTCCAAACTGACAGCGCCATGCCCATCCCAAGTGTAATGGATGATCCACAAGGAAGAAAGATGACAGAAGGCGAACCTAAAAAATCAATCAATAAGGGACAGGCAACACAAGATGCCAATAAATTGAAACCTAAGCCTGACAAGTTGAAAGTGAATTTGAAGTCAACTCAGAATTTGTCTACAAACAAACCCAAGAAGACTAACAACCAAACAACCAAATTGATGTGACCGCAAAATTGGTCAATTGGGCTCCAAACAAAAAGACAAGATCTGCTGAAAAATTGAATGAAGGGGTGGGAACCTGATTGACGAGGAGGGGGAATCTGCCACTCCGCCAGTATGGACTATGGAGCACCTGGAGCTGGTAGTTAAACTGTCCTTATTGTCCATAGATAGGGATAAAGGGATGGCAACTGAATTCCCAGTGCATAGAATGCCCAGTAAGACAATCCCAGTTCTGTCAAACTGACCCCAAAGGTTGACCAATACCCCCCACCCACCCTCAGCAACACTGACCACCAACAAAAAAACCTCCATCTGAGACTCAATTAACAACCTCAAAAATATTAATTCTCATACCCATGGGTTGGTCAACTGGAAATTAGGATTGCAACCACAAATGCTCAGGGGATGGTGAGCATACAAACAAAAAGGTGGAAGTTACACCCTTTCAGACCAAACAATAATATATACATAATTTTAATATCAGAAACGTAAGCAGGTTGCCAAAAGGAAATGGTGCCAAGCTCAATCTGTGATGCAAAGAATCACCCGTTGTCCCACCAAATAGGCTATCAGGCGCTCTGGGTGAATCATGTGGTGATTGTTGCATTAAACAAGAATAAAGACCTGGAAAGCAGGATGAAATTCACGCTGAAAGGATCCTGATAGTGACTGCTACGCATAGGGAAACAGGCAAGAGCCTTTAAGTGGTGGCAGTCTATTCTCTGCCAAAGCCCCACAAAAACTGAATATTTTTGGAATTTTTATCAGAAGTACCAGTCGAAGTGATAATGGTTATAGCAGGAGACCTAAACTGTTGGACAAATGTGAGTCAGTATACGTTCCCAACAAGTGAAAGTTCCAACTGGAAGGCCAATGAGATGCTAGAATACCTAGTCAAATTGGGGATGTGCCTCATGATTGATGAGGAGGACGACAACCTGGCCAATCTAATGCAATGGACATATGACTCCTCCAGAAACCCACAGGCTGGTTTGCACCTGGATTATATACTGGTGTTGTATGACCTAAGGCCGCTGACATCCAACATCAAAGTCAATATAAATGCTGAAAATGACCACATGATCATCCACATATATAGACTTAAAAGAACCCCTAAGAAACTGCAAATGACAACTGGCACTAGCCAC
Organism: Massospora cicadina; assembly: GCA_022478985.1. Taxonomy (NCBI): domain Eukaryota; kingdom Fungi; phylum Entomophthoromycota; class Entomophthoromycetes; order Entomophthorales; family Entomophthoraceae; genus Massospora; species Massospora cicadina. Next base: position 4,820 of record JAKSZP010008709.1, on the reverse strand, counting down.
GCTGAGGGATGGGAAATGGCGCCAAACACTTGAATCTGGACTGGATCAACTGGTCACATATCTGGATCATCACCTGGAGATAGACCCTCTGGAATGATGGATCAGGATCAAAGAGAAGATGAAGCACTATAGCATTGTTGGGATTTTTGCCCATATTCTTAGCCTGCTAGATTACCTGGTGTCGCCAGGGGAAAATTCCCTAAGGCGAAGTGAATCAGAAATCAGTTGGCCTGAGTTTTGGAGGAACTACGTTCAAGGGATTTTGGGATAATACCTGGTCATATCCATCGGGGATCAAGCCAGATGAATACCTAATATCTCATCAGGCGGAGTGGCCAACAAAACAGGGCATCTGATAGTGATCAACTATCAGGTGTACCAATTAGGATTGGTCAGGTATCATCACTGATTGATTAGGAATGAATAGTGAGTTGTGAGGCGAGTGATGCCACCTGCAACTAGCGAGTTGATTGGTTGGTGAAGTGACCTGCCATAATGGGTAATAAGTTCCATTACCTAAGCAGGTTGCTATCCAAATATGGTTGGTTTGCTTGGATTGAGAGTAAAATTTCAGAAACACGTTTTCCGACTTTTTCTGTTTGAGGTCTCAAGGATGTCCAATGACAGAATCCTAGCCAGGATGGGGAAGACCACCGCTGCTGAGATGAGGAAGGATGATTCAATGACAATGGCTGCCATTTCATCAAAGAGGTGTCAACTGAGGGTTAAACAGACGAATCCCCTACTATATAATTCCCTAGGATTTACTATAATAAACACATTATTATTACCAAGATTATTATTACTGACATTATTATTATCAACGTTATTATCTACAGTAATATTGTCAATTTGGTGTATAGTTAGACTATCATCTTCTATTGTGTTGTTCCATCTCAAGGATATTATTGTAGAAGGCAATAATTGGAAGACTCTCAGAGAGAAGAGTAAAGATCTAAGAGGGGATCTAGAGATGAAGGAACCACAATCAGGGATAGCTGCTGACTGTGTGTTGGGCTAAGAGAGACTGTCACCGGGGTATCTTAATGAAGATTGGGTGGACAAGAATATAGGGAATGAATACCTACAAGTATGACTTACAGAGTATTTAATTGGAAGTATTGGCCAAAGCACTGGGCCCAATAATAGTTCAATCTCAACTATGGATAATAGTCTCCATACTATTATTGATTAATACACTCTATACAATGTGACAAAGTGCACAAGGAAATCAAACCTGTGCAGTAAAAAGGTTACTGGGTTGACAGCCAATAATCAACCACTAGAGTAAATTTTTACAAGTTGGTGCTCACTACAGGGGTAGTTGAGTAAAGAATCTATTATAATGTCATATAAAGAAGAAATGCGCAAGCTGTGGACTGAGATTGCCACTGTGAATCAGAATGCCTTAAACTCAGTGGACCATCAGGAGTTCGCAGCCTTGGAAAAATGAGTCACCAAGGTGGAGGAAGGAGTATAAAATGTAGCCAACTTTGGGAACGAGTTACTCAGCAAAGTAAACTTGTTGAATAAGAAAGAAGGAGACCTCGTTTGAGAGGTCCTATTCCTGAAAACAGAGTGAGAAGCAGATCATGTTCATTTAAGAAAGTTTGGTGCAGATATCGAGAAATTGATCAAAGAAGTGGAGGACTTATAAAGCTCACAGATGTGCTTGTGAGCCAATATGGCCAGTGATGCTGAAGAGAGAAGTCCTCGCACGATAATTGGGAAGTCATATACCCCAAGAAATATGCCTCCCACCTTAAATGCCATTTCAGAGATGATGCCTGAAGTCACTCCACAAGTTAGCAAGTAGCCAAACTGAGAGAATCAGTTTGAAATGACTCAGAGGAATTTAGAGCAACACTGAAATTGCCAACATTCCATCAGGATAATGCCTCAGCATATTTTAACTGTTCAACATGACTATGAACAGATACGGGGATTTTCAAAAGGCGTTGATTGTCATGAACTGCCTGGACACCAACTGTCAGAACCTAGTGTTATCCCACTTGGAGGGGGACAGCTGGTCATATGCTGAGGCGAAGGTGGCCATAATGAAGGAGTTTGGTAGTTCAACTCACATGTCAAAAAGCAAGCAAGAATTTATGGGAATTCAATTCCATAAAGATGAGTCTCTTGCTAGCTTCGCAGATTAGTTTTACCAGGAGTCGCAGATCCTGGCTGGAGTGAAAGTGTTATATGACTTTATTGCTAGAATTGCTTAGCAAGCGGCCCTTCAGCCATATCGCGATTTGCATTGAATGATGTCTTCTGTATTTGTGATGAAGATAACTACCTCACAAATGGTAGACAACCTGAAGATTTTGGGAGCGACGTTTGATGCCCCAAATAGAAGCTTCAAGTTAAATCCAGTTCAAAATCTGAATCCCATGAAGGGAAATGAAGGAGCAAAAGAGGCTACCAATTGAACTGTGCTGGGAAATAAGCCTGAAGAAAACAGATGGTTAAGCAAGAAAGAGAAGGTCTGCTTTCAGTGTGGCGGGAAAGGACATCTCTCCGCACACTGCAAAAAGCCAAAGGATCAGATTAATGTGGTCTAGACCAAGGAGACAGCAGCCGCAAAGGATTCAGGAAAAGGTCCTGCTGCCTAGACAAGTAACAGTCTAGAGCGGCGGAGAAACCTGTTCCTTCCAATATCATGAATAAAGAAATTGACATTAGCAATCTGTTTGTAGACAATGAGCAGGATCAGCTATACCAAGTGGTCAACATGGATGTAAGATGCCATGACCAGAGCTGGGGCAAAGAAGATTGACCCCAAGATAATTCAGGAAGTAGCCTGGCCATACGCCCAACAACTGATGGAGAAGATTCAAACTGCTGAGAATCTTGATGAGTTATCAGACGTCCATTTAGATGAGGCCAATCTGTTGATCCCCCTCGGCGTGATAAAGAAATCATTTTCTGAATTATTGGCGCAGATTATTCATACCCTATGTTCAGCTAATAACGCTGCCATTCACTCAGTAAATACTATATTACAATACTCTGAGTGTGCATATATAGATATTCAAGTGAATTGAGTGAGGGTGAGGGTGATTGTTGACAGTGGAGTGCCCATCATTATTGTGTTGACCAAGCTGGTGAAGAGGATGAAGATCTCCTCAGACTTGGAACACAAGAGAGAATACAGAACAGCTGGGCTGAACACCACCGTTTCCTGTGGAGCGTATAGTGCGCTGCCACTATGATTTGGGTTGCTGTTGGTATCTGCACCAGCGATAGTTTTGGTGAACCAAAACTATGATATCCTGATCAGAATGGAGTTTCTATGGAAGTACGGAGTTAAATGTAACTTTGAGGATAATATGTTGACCATCCTGGGTCAGACGTTACCATTGCTATACCAGAAGGAAATTGAAGCTCCATTAAATTGGAGAAACACCTTCATTAATCTAATATACAATGACGGCATTGTACCAATTTGATACCAATTAGTTGATAGGAATTGACGCGAAATGCCGGCGGAAATCCTAGAAAACTGGGGAATTCCATCAAGGATCAAAAAAGAAAGGACACACCAGCCATATTGCAGATAATAGTCAACACAGGGTTGACTTTGGAGATTCTGGAGCTTTTGTATGGAGAAGTCAGAAGCCCCTGGAAGAAGTCCAGAGTGGAGCCATGGGTGGCTTCCAGGATAATAATGCTGGGCCATGGAGAAATACGAGTTCTTCTGGAAAATTTGAGTGAAAAACTGATGAAGATCAAGAGGAATCAGATCATCACATATATTCATTTGATCCTGATGGCCAAATTGAGATGATTCCACGATTTTGGGTCTCAAAATGAAATGTGATTACCAGATGGGGTAGCTGAAAGCATCAACCTATTGGTTGATTGGGAGCAGCTCGCTGATCTGCCAGAAGGCCAGAAGGAGGAGTTGCTTGAATTATTTGAGAAATATTGGGAAGTGTTCGCTCAGGATGACCACAATTTGGGATGTGCATGAGACATAATTCATAAGGTCAACACTGGGGAAACTCTACCATTAAGGATGAGACCAATCTGAAGATCAAAAGCTGCTGAGCGGTAGTGGAGAATGAGATCAGCAAAGTAGTGAAGAATGGGCTTCTAGTTCCGTCATCAAATCCCTTGGAGAGTCTGATTCTGATCATAAAGAAGAAGGATGGATTGAACTGGGTGGTGATTGACTATTGGAGGCTGGACAAAATTACAAAGAAGATTTGTATCCCCTACCAAGGATTTACGATGTCATGGATCATATGGCTTGTTGCGTGGAGTGCCAGTTGCACAAACCACACAAGAATACAACTGGATACTGACTGGTCTGCCCTGGATTCACCTGGCACATGGTGTCCATCAATGTAATAGGACCGCTGGCAATGAGCACAGGGGGAGTCAAGTACATCATAGTTGCCATTGACCATCTGATGAGATAGGTTGAAATGAAGGCCCTAAACAGAGTGGACGCTACCATTACTGTGAGATTCATCCTGGATCAAGTAGTATACTAGCATGGATGTCCACAAGTCCTACTGAGTGACAATGGGACCAACTTCACATCTCATGTGATCCCAAGGTTAAACAAAATAATGGGGATCTGAGGAGTTGTGTCAGTACCATACTGGCCAGAGATGAACGGACTGGTAGAATGGGTCAATGGGATGCTGGACATGACTCTAAGGAAGCTAGTCGCAGGGAGAACTTCCACATGGAGAATGTACCTGAGTTTGGTGACGTTCACCTACAACATTAGTCATCATATGATGACGGGAAAGATGCCATTTAAATACTATACAGAAGGAAGGCCACATTGCCGCCAATATTATATT
>JAKSZP010008708.1:0-28051 GCA_022478985.1 Massospora cicadina | reverse complement strand
CTTCAACAGGGATTTTCTCAAGTACCAAACCCTAATTGATTTAATCGATTCACTTTGCATTGCTCTAACCTATGACTCGCCCTTAGAGCTTGATTCACATCTCATTAAGATACGCTGGAACACTAGATTATTGCCAGTCATACTGAAATCTAGACACTTTGCATTTGTATAAACAAAATCTGCGTAGAAATTTTAGATTTTTTTATTTAAGCTATCAATTAGCCACGCTCTTGTTAGGTGCCATGTTTCCTAGACTACGTAATGACTAGTCCATAATGGCCATACTCACTACATTATTGACCTCACTACTTAGATGAGGATATCAGTATGGTGGTCGCCTGGGGTTGACCCCTGTTCTGGATGCCTTGTGGCGCCATGATGTTCCCATACTTCTTAAGGTGATCCACACCCAGTGTAAGCCTTATAAAAACCTCTGCTGCTAGATTGGTAGAAATTCCCATTCCAGACAAAAAAGAGGAGAAAGCCGGTGACTGTCCCTCTTATCACCCTAGGCAATTTAGCTTAAGTGATGATAGGTGAATAACGGCATATCTCCTGTTAATTGTGCCACTTCCACCCATACATACACCTAAGTTTGGTGGGCAAAATACAGATGCTGTTCCAGGAGGTGGCGGAGGATAGTAGACATCTACAGCAGAATGTGGGGAGTGCAGGTCTTTAGGAGTGAATATTTACAGGTTTGAGTTCCACCAGGGAATTCAAGTCATATTTCACTAAAAATAATGGCTGAAAGTTAGTTTTGGGTGAAAAGTTGCCCATCTGCCAAGTTTTCTTAACAATTTTGCAGAAGAGCCCAACCCCAATGGGTAAAGGCATGGTCTACCCTTTTCTGACCAAATGGAGAAAGCCATATGTGGCCTGGCCATGGGAACAGCCTACCATCCTCTGGAGGCGTCATCACAGTGCTAAGTGCAGCCATGATGGAATGAATATCCTTGCCAACAAATTTGATGCCATTCCGCCAAATCAGGATGGATCTGTTTCAGTATCAGAAAAAATTTTAGGATGAATATCTGCTGGGAATATATTGTTAAATATTCTTGAAATCAGTGTGCTTATTTTTATTCCCCATTTTGTCCGCATTTAGGCAGTGGTCCCCAACAAGTACTGCTATCACTCATTTTCTTTCCAAATCTGACATTATGGTTTTATAAAAATTAAAAAAATATCCAATTTATTTTTAGCATGTAATTCAATTAAAAAATTTAGTGGCGATGGTTTACAATTATGGAATTCACTGGCTAGCCCTCATAGCTGCCTTTCTCATTTTCCATCTGTCAATGTGAATGGATGTAACTGAGGTATCCTGCCTGGGGTTTTGGGTGGTTACTCACCAGAGTCCAGACTGGTCATAATATTATCAGAATGCTCCATGAAACAATGGAGCGACCCAAATTTTCTTTCTTCTCATCATGACCTATGGGTGGGGTGCTGCATTGGTTCAGTTATATAAATGGAAAGTTTACCTGTCAGATAGAGTAACGTATACTGCAAAATGGTTCATTAAGATGATTGCGGATTTTATGCTTGGTCTTGAACATTTTGCTTTGGCCCAAACACCATTAGGGTCTACCCACCGGTCAAGTGGAGGAGGAGCTGGGGATTTTCCTCTTCCTCTAGGAGGTGGGCAGGCAGAGGTTGCAAGCATGAGCGTGTTTCTTGTTCTTGAGGTTGCAGATCTACTCCTAATCCTACCATTAAGGGTTCTGATACTTGTACTCTTGCAATTGACGCTGCAATTTTGGGGTACAAGTGTACATGAATTTACTGGGGCCCTGGTTGTCCTTAGCGGAAGAGATGGAGTCTGGGTTACTTCATATGGTGGCGGACTCGCCATCTACTCCTATGGATGGTCCAAGGGATAGTTTAGTAGATATTTCTTCTCTCCCAAGTGACTCTCACACCTTGGCAATAAAACAAGATCAGGCTTTTTTTGTTGCAAGTCATAATCCAGTTGAGCAATCAAATGGCTTATGTTGAGGATCTTGTTAACACTGGATCTTCTGGGAACTTTATGAGTTTGCATGTTGCACAGGGGCTGGGTCTCAATTTGGATGTATAGTCATTAGTTTTGAATACATATCAGCTTCAATGATTTTCTACTTGGAGCGGAACCCAATACAATTTTTGGTACATAAGTTTGGCTTCTGAAGCCAGTTTACTGCGGTTCCAGTTTTATTATTCCTCATTATCCTGGGGGTTGGTTGAAGGCAGCAACAGGTTCTTATTAACCTGGAGCCCAACCTTTTTATCATTTGAGAATCCCCACATAAGGGGCGAGATTCTTCTGATCAATACTTCCTCCCCGGTGGAGTTGTGGGATCAATTTCTGCACCCCATCCCTCACATCACTGCTGGCGGATCTCTCCTCTAGATTAACCAGTACCAAGATATCTTTGACATAGAAAAGTTAACTGTCTTCCTGCCCACTACAGGTATTATTTGGCCTTCTGCTTGACAGTGAGTTTAATCCACATTGACTGTCCCCTGTACCCTTACACAGAGCAGGAAGACAAGGCCCTGGTGTTGTGGTTAAATGTAATGCTCGCAAAGGGTTGGGTTTAAAGCCACCTCGTTAATCACCTCTCCCATAGTGTTTGCTCATAAGGCTGATGGCACCTTGCGGCCCTGTGTTGGCTATGGGCATCTCAACAACATAACCATTCATGATCCCTACAACCTCTCCTTGAGAACATGTTTATTCAGGTGACTGTAAAATCCTAGGTGTTTTAATTTTATTTTCATGAATGCATTTAATCAGATATGTGTGGCAGAAGGTCAGTAGTGGCTTAAGTTGATTTGTACCAGAAGAGTGACCCTCCTGTTCTTAATGCCTTTTGTCTTTAAACGCCTGGCACATTCCAGAGGATGATCAACAATGTGCTGGGCAACCTAACATTCTCCTGTGTGGTGGAGTAATTCATTAATATCCCAGTGCATTTGCCCACTCCTGAGAAACATGAGAAGGACATGGAGCGGTGTAGGCTACGCTGCACAAACCTAATTTCTATGTAAAACCTTCTAAGTGAGAGTTTTTCAAGGATGAGGTTAAAACCCTAGGTAACTTGGTCCTGATGGAAGTGTATGCGATTCCTTTTAGTAAGCTTAAAGCTATCCTCCCGCGGCCCACCCCACCACCCAGAAGCAGTTGCAGAGACTCCTGGGCATAATCATCTTTTTGAAAAATTTTCTACAGCCCTCTTGCAATTGGCCGTGCTGCTGCATCCCTTAACAGGAAATATTGTTCCATTCTGATGGATGGCAGAATGCTAACAGGCAACTGACACCATTAAGAAAGTGTCAAGGAACTGTTCATGCTCAACCATGCTAATCTCATTAAGCCTTTCATAGTTGCATGAAATTCATTGTCAGCTGCTGTGGGGTTGTTTTGCTCTAGGAACAGGATTTTTTGGAATATCTGGTCAATTATTTCTTGTGCAGTTTCTTTTTGCCTTAGCAGGGCTTAGAAAACTATGTAAAAGGAGTTGGCCGTGGTGGCATGGTCACTTACACATCAGTGGTACCTCATTTATGGCATGTGACATGAAGTGACCATGCAGATGGATCACCAGGACCTCATGTAATTCCGCAAACCTTAGAAGCTGGTGCATTACAAGGCCTGGAAATATCGCAAATGTGCAGTTTATGATTTCAAATATAAATTTATCAAGGGATTGATAAATTTTCTCCCTGATTTGTAGATTCACAACCATTTATTGGATCAAATGGTGGCAGAAGAACATGAGCTTACCACAGTAGTTCTGGTGGGACAGATTCCAGCAATTGCTCCTCCCACAGTTTCTGTGGAGGAATATTTCTGAACGCTCCATTGGTTGATTGGGTACATGTGGGTCAGATGACCTGCATGGAAGGTTTAGAGTTGGTTGACCAGCTCGGACTCTCAGTGCATTGACAGATGAAGTATTCATCAGTAGAGGGGATGTTGTATAAGGACAAGTTTGGGTTCTGCCCCATCATTGTGACAAAGTGATTCAGGCTCACCATGACCCTCCAGCAGTAATCGCCCAGTTAATAAAAATTTCTAGACCTTGTGAAGTGAACATACAACTGTCCAGGAATCTTTGAGGATTTTACAGCATGGATTTATAGATGCATAATGTACGCATGAGAAAGTACTGATCACTCTGGGTGGAATGTCCTTCTTCATTCCTTGCAACATACCAATGGTCCGTGGACCTCAGTATCCATTTATTCCAATGTTGAGCTTCTTAGATCCAATGGTACAATGTGTTTATGGTCGTTGTAGACTGTTTTACCAAGTTTTCTTTATATATCCACTGTTTGTCCATTATCACCTCTGAAGAACCCGCCTGCCTCTTTGTGTAGCATGTATTCTTGATTTTTAGGTTTCTTTAAGAGATTGTGAGCGACAAGGGCTCGCAGTTTATGGCATGTTTATGGATGGCTCTTCTGGATTTTTTGAAAATATAGATGTGCCATTTCTACTGTGTACCACTTCCAGTCAGGTGTTCAAATGGAGTGGGTCAACAAGATTTTTAAACATTATCCCCAGCGTTACACCACTGCCATGCAGGATAGTTAACATATGGCCTTCCGTTGGCCCACTTTGCTTATTATAATACCTCCCATGCATCCACGAGGTTTTCATCTTATGAGGCCACGTTGAGGTATAAACCTATCTTTTACCCTGGGCCGTGCCTTCGCCCAGAGGTCCCTGCAACAGAAGAGCATGTGCAAAGGATCCAGAGCACTCAATCCCTGGTATGGGAGCATCTGACCAAAGCCATTAACAATTACAAGCAGTTTATAGTTCATAAACAGCTTCCTGCTCATGTGATCATGGTGGGTTCTTTGTCATGCTCAATACCCATCACCTGCAGATATAGGTGCCCCCACATAAATTTGCAAGAAAACGATAAGGACCTCATGAGGTCATGTAGGATTTAGGGAATAGCTTTTCTAGTAAACGCTTCCTACTCATTGGAAACAACAACCCATCTTGCACGCTTCCCAGTTGTCTCCATTTGTAGGCACGCCGCCTGTGGACCATAAACCACTGTTGATTAATGATCTAGTGGAAGTGGAGGTGAAGCTATTTTGACATCTCATCTCACGTCACTCAGCGCAGTACTTGGTGGCGTTGAAAGGACTTCCTTCATATGAGAATAGCTGGGTTAGTACCCGCGACTGTGACAATTGTCATGAGTTGGTGGATTTCTTACATGTGGAACACCTGGACGCTCCATATCCTTCCAAGAAGTTCACCTCCATCTTGGTGATTAAGCTTCCCAAAATGCACAAAAATGTCATACTGGCCTGAGTTCCCAGTGAAGGTGCTCCCACATCCCCAAAAGGGAAAGGTAATGTAAGCCTTGGGGAACAACCCCTGCGGCTAAATTGGGAGTAATTCTTTTATGAATAAAAAAGGGAGAAAGCTGGCGGCCATTCCTTTTGTTACCCTTGGAGATTTAGTCCAAGTGGTAGATGAGTGGTGAAAAACGGCGTAATCCTTGCAAATAGCACCTCTTCCACACATTTTTTGTAAGTCTGGGGGGAGCAGCCCGTGCCTCAATTGTGAGGCATTAACATTTCACACATCAAGAAATGGCCAAGAAGGAGGCCGTCCCCCTCTTCATCCAGGACGATTTAGCTCATGTGGTGGACAAGAAGTGGGTGATGATGTCCCCATCAAGGTTTCCCCTCCCCCTAATCGGACCATACAAGAGCTGCTACAGAAGATCAGGGGGTGTGCATGGAGGCAGAGGTAACAAGAGGATGCCAGCCAAAGGGCAATGGTGGGCATCTATTATCAGCAAAAATTCTGAAGTCTACCAAAGAGGTGAAAAATCTAAATCAATCAAGGGTTCCTCCTCTAGTGGCTGTTTTGGGTTCCGCTAAAGATGTGAGAAATTAGGATAAATTGAGGAGTCCAACTCTAGTGAAATTGAGGGCAATAAATCCCTCTAATACCTAATGGGACTGGGCCCCCATGACCTGGCCATGGGCGCAACCAGCCGCATGACAAATGAAGCAATGCTTATCTGCAAAGCAAATTTTTGTGGGAGGAACAATCTAGTGGCGATATCTGAGTGAGAGTCAGATGGCCAGTGGAAAGTCAATTTGGCGTTGAGCTATTTGCAAGATCTCATACCTCCAAAATTGGTTGGGATTGCAATATCTTCATTTATGCGTTCCCACTTATCCTCATGCCCTAGGACTTAAGGCAACCATCTCTCGCTGGTACAGTTGTATGTTTATTCTCAAATTTTGTGTGAAATAAACAAAGACCCTTCCAGTTGAACTTTTTCACTTGCAAAACTTTTACCTGAGTTTGTTGAAGCTTCTTCCCAGAACTATGTTCCCAGGGTTGCGCAATAACTGGGCCTTAGTGGCTATTAATACGACGCTGCTCCCCCTCTTATTAAATGGAACTACTGAGCAAGAGGCCTGTTGGGATATCCCCACTTATGGAAATCCTCCAACGGTATGAAGTTTCATTATTGTTGATCTTCTATCCCTACTGGGAAAAGTTTGATGACCTTGACATTCAAACCCCCAGTGAAACCTCAGCACATTATAGGCTTTCCATGGCTCCTAAAGAATTATCTGCAGTGAAATCCGCTGCCACCCTGGTGGTTACAGGCTAGTTGTTAGTTGTTAGGTTGGCTACAGTGGTTGCTAGTCGGCACTCCCTATTTGCTTCTCTCCCTGACATCTATCAAATCATTTTTACGGCTAGCCCCTTGCATTCTGGGTTTCTTTCTGGGTGCTCACACACCCCAACTAGCAGTCCAGTCTCAATTTTACTGCTGTTTACCTTACATGTTTACCATAAAAAGGTTGGTGGGAGAAATTCAGAGGCTGAGCCAGGAGGTGGCAAAGGGTAGAAGCCATTGTCAGTAGAAGGTGGTGATTGCGGGTCCCCAGGAGGGATTATCTTCAGGTTTGAGTTCTACTGAGGAGATTGAGTCACATTTCACCAAAACTAAAGGTTACAAGTTAGTTTAAGGCACAAAGTTGCCCATCCAACAGCTTTTCTTAACGACTTTGCAGATGAGCCCAAACCTGACATGTATGGGTGCGGTCAATATTTTCAACCCAATGGGGGCATCCATAAGTGACCTGACCGTGGGTGCAACATGACATCCTCCATAGGCGTCGTCATCATTGCACCAAGTTCAGCCATGGTACAATGAGTATTATTGACAACGAATGTGATGCCTTTACGCCAAATTAGGTTGGATCTGAGTCAGTATTAGAATATTTTTGGGATGATGATCTGTTAGTATTTAATCATGAAATATTCTCAATGGCAATATTCGGCGTTTAACTCTCTTTATGCTCAGCATAACTTTCTGAGAAAATCTTATGAAAAAAAGAAGAAGTAAATTTCAATCACCCACCGTAGTTTTGCTCTGATGTCCTCAGATTCCCCGCCAGCTGCTCCAGTATGGGGCAGCGGAAAAATTCCCCCGCCATTTTCCATCCAGTGGGAAAATGAACTTGTACTGGCTCGCCCAGTCATACCAAACCTCTGGGACAACTAGTTCCTCTCAAGGATCTTGACGCCCACCTTGCTCATACCCAAGCGGTGCCTCATTGCCCCCTGGTGCTCCCCCAGAGCAACATGCATTTTGGCCTTAGAGTCAATTATGGGAAACTTTTACCTTACTACAACCAAGCCATTATCAAAATGGCACAGGCGGTAATGACACCCGCCAGCTTTATTGATTTCCGCCCCTACAAGGGGTATTTCAACCTCAGCTTCACCTGTGAAGCTGACGCTGCCACTGCAGCAACTGTGCCCCTGGTATTCCAGGGCACCCCTCTCCCCACAACTCAGACTCAGCTCCCAGCGGACACCACCTTGGTGATTCAGTTTGCTGGTTTTCCCATCCACCTCCCCCCTGAAGTGCTCTAACAGGAGGTGATAGACGGTTTGGCAGCTTATGGCTCCAACCCCATCTTACAATTTGTGGTCCCAGATGGTGCCACATGACTCACTGAGTCTCAGGCATATGCCATGATCAGCCCTGAATTTAATAATATTGCCTTTTCAATTCCCCCTTGCACATCATTCTCTCTGCCCATGACCATCCATTCTGAGCCCACGTTGAGGGCAGGCGGATGATCTGTATGTCCTGTTTTGAGTAGACCACTCTAAACGTAAGTGCCCATCCTTAGATGCTCTCAACAACTCTAATTTTTGTCCACCAGCTTCCAATATGCTGCCCACCCTGCACCAGCTTTGGTATGGGGTACGATCCTTTCTCTCCCTCCCCCAAAGCCTGTTTCTACAGCTGCACCCCAGCTGCTAATCAGCCTTCTCCTCACCCCAGTGCCACCAACAATCCCTCAAATCAAGCACCAGCTTGGACCTCAGTTTGCTCCCATGTGTCCTCCAACAAACCAACCAAACCTTAAGCATATGCTGATTCCCCAATTCAATTCAACCAAAATACTTGGGATCTATGGCTGAAATTGGTGAGTCTGGGAATATTATGGAAAACCCCACTATCCAACTTAAGCGGTTTATCTATCCTGACCATGATGATAAGCTACCCCCTCACTTATTTGCACCCCAGAAAAATGCCAAAATGTTCTGCGGTAACCATCAGCTGGCTGTTGAAGCAATGGCTAAGCCAGATTGTCATCCTCTCCACAAAGCCCCCTAAAATGAGTGGCGATGCTTGCAGGAGGAATCCCACCTTCCATTATCCCCTCCACCGCCAATACGCTCCAAAAATATGTTAATAAAATCTCACAAAGCCGCCAATGATACCATCCAACATGTAGCAGTAGTAGCATGGAATCCCATAGCCAAGATTAACCATACCAATATCGCCATGTTTGTGAAGCTCCCTGACACACTCATAGAAGTGGAAATAACTTTGAATAATTATATTTTCTCTCTTATAGTCAACCGCTGTCTTCAGCCACCCCAATCATCAGAATATTTCTCCACGTCCCAATAATACTCTGACGCCCCTGCTCTCTTCCGTAGCCCATGCCATGCTTTGGGGTGAAGATGACGCCGAGGATGAGCCTCTGATCCCCCCTCCCCTTCTTCCATGATGGGATAAGCAGTTCCCGCTGTGCCTCCTGGTTGGTTGTGTTCAAATTTTTTGTGTCATCCGCTCATTTTGGGTGGTTTGTTCATTTACTTTGGTGAGGATTTATTTGTTTGCTCTTTGAGTTTTTGTGTCCTGTTAGGGTTGTTTGCTCTTTGAGTTTCAGTAATGTACATCCCCTGGTCAGCTTACCTCAGTTAAATATGCTTAGTTTACATTCCCCATTTTTGCAAGAATTTAGACAGTGGTCCCAACAGTTACTGCTGTTGTTCCAATTCTGTCCCTTTTCTTTACTTTGATTTTTATAAAATTCTTTAGATACAAATTTATTTGTGAGTTCCAGAGTTCCATTAAATCATTTAGTGGCGATGATTTCCAATTCTGGAAATCACTGATTAGCCCTCGTGGCTGATGGTGAGATTCTGATATGACTGGATGATAATTTCTTAGTAGTTACAGCGGAATGGGCAATATTGGCTGAACTGAGTAGTATACCATATTGATGAAATCGCTTTGACATAAGGCAATAAGGCGATACTGATCCTTAAATGAATATTTAAATAATTGTTTCCAAATTAGGTGATAGGGCAATGTCACATATGAAAAATAAACAGTAGATGGCTTGAACTAAGACGATTGTAAATTTAATAATAATTAGACTCAGATAGAACCAATGCGAATAAAGCGGAGCTGAATAGTCTAAGCCAAGAGAGCAGTATCATCTAATGTCACTGAGATATAAGTGAGATGATTAAAAGGGGGAGGGTTATTTTGGTATGAAAAATAGAGCGGAGCAGAAGGAATCTGCTATTAAATATTATACTAAAAAGTATTGTTGGAGCAATTGCTTTGTATTCTATTTGATTTATTTGAGGTACGCTGACCAGGGGATGGACAGTACCGATTGCATCACTCAAAATGGCAAAACAAACTACTAACCAGGTGGGAAGAAGAAACTGCTTAACCCACCATGGCAGAGGGTGAGGAGGGGTCGGGGGGTTGGTTTTCAGAAAGACCCTCCTCAATCAAGGGGTGTTGGTTACAGTACCAGATCAGAGCAGAGAGCCAGGGCGTTGGGGCATCTGCATAGTGGGGGCTGAGATTAGCGTAGTAGGAGTTTTCCACTTCTGCATCAAGATAATGATGGGAAAGTGTTTCAACAAAAGCTGCGAGGAGAACTTCAGCTTCTTTGTGGGATTCAGGAAGTTGGGTGAAAAGGGAGATACTGTGGCGGGTGATTTTGGCTGAGGGGTTGAATGAAGCAAGCGTTGCGACATTCATAACAGCGATTTCAGAATCATCAAATAGTTTTGAGATGTCACTTCAGGGAGATTCAGGGAAGTCGGGGGGGAAGAAGATGGTGGGCAGGCCATGCTGGAGCTGAGCCACTGACTGGGCCACCGCGGTGCGTAGTTTTGGGCAATGAGGAGAGGCCACTGCAGCTAAGGCGAGCTGGTGGTCACTTTGGAAGGGGGCTGTATTGGGTAGAGGAGCAAAATGGCGAGGGGTAGGGGTTTCATCAAAGTCAGGAAGGAAAAATTCTGCCTGACCATAATCGCCATGGCAGAGAGGTTGACCTGTATGCTTACTAATGAGGATATTACCTGATTCATCAGTTTCAGCCAATAGATCCCATGGATTTTGGTTCACTGGAATAGTGGCGTTTAAATTTGAGTGGGTAGGATTGGGAGAATGGGCAGCTGCTTGGGTGCGAATGTTGGTCCAAGCATTTCTCTGATTGGCTGGCGTAGATTTAGGTGGGAGAGTGAGGATGAAGGTTTTGGGTGGGGCTGATTTTCTATGTGGGCCCACTGAACGAGATTGGAGGGTGGGAGGGGGCAGCAAAGCGTCCCATACTGAACCTCCAGAGGGGGGCTCAGAAGCTGCAGCAGCGGACTTGTCCTGAGGGCACACTTTTTTGCATGGTCGAGGCCAAAGCAGAGGGAACAAACCTGCCTACCATTATTGACCTGAGCCCAAAAGAAATGATCAGACGCTGCAGCCACACTAGCGCGGGGTGGGATTTTTTGGGCTATGGTAGGGTGGTGTGGTATGATGATTGCTGTTGCACGAGGAGCAGCAAGGCGCTCTGCACCAGATGGAATGGCAAAGATGAGGTTGGGCTGAGTGCCATAAGCCATGAGCCCCGCGACCAACTGGTCATACAAAACCTGGGGTGGAAGGTGGGATGGGAGATTTGCAAAGATACCACTAGCGTGGTGTCTGAAGGGAGGTGAGTACGGGTTGTGGGAATGGGGTTTTTTTTATAAATTAGAGGAGTTTGTGCTGCCGCTTCAGCATCCTCCTCAGATTGGAACCCAACGTCAAAGTAGCCCTTAAAAGGGCGGAAGTCTATAAATCCAACTGGCGCAAAGGCTGTAGTAGCTAGGTCAATAATTGCCTTATCGGCATATGGGAACAAACGCCCATAGTCCACTCTGAGGCAATAGCGAATAGCAGAGCGAGGGAGGGCGAGAGGATGGGGGCGAGAAGGGTGGACGCGCGCCAGGTGGAGCGCTAAGTCCCGTGGGGGGACAAAACGGTTGGAAGCAGTGGGCGGGATGTTTGAACCCATCTGAACGCGCTTGCCTGCAGGGCGGAAAACGCTAGGTGGGGGTGCACTGCTGCCCCACACTGGGGTGGCAGGC
The DNA here is from genome assembly GCA_022478985.1 of Massospora cicadina. NCBI lineage: Eukaryota > Fungi > Entomophthoromycota > Entomophthoromycetes > Entomophthorales > Entomophthoraceae > Massospora > Massospora cicadina. Next base: position 16,329 of record JAKSZP010008708.1, on the reverse strand, counting down.
GGCAGAGCCAAGGACATCAAAGAATAGGTTTGGGCAGATGGCTGTGGATAAATAAACTTAAATTTAAAATCGCTCAAAAGTGACTTTGAGCGGTTAAAGAGAGTTTGCAATTGCTTCGTATTCTATTATATTAATTAAGTTGTTTTGAGGGTTGAAAATCTTCAAATTGTCCGCCCATTGCTCAGTGGGTTTGACCTTTTTAATACCTATTGTAGTATCTCAATAATATCACTAAAATTATAACAACTGCCTTTTTCATTTTTCTATCCATCAATATGGATGGCTGTACCTGAGGTATTCTGGCTAGGGTTTTGGGTGGTTACTACCTGGAGCTCCAGTCCAGTCTTATTATTATCAGCATGTTCTATGACACCCAGTGGGCCAAGTTTCATGATCCTTCATCGCATTCTATCCTAACGTCCTGAAATGAACTCTAAACCTCCTGAGAGTCCCCAGAAAACAACTGCTTTAGAATCCACAGCCAACTCTCTTTCAACTGTGTAGTTGCTGGTGAGTATGTTATCAAAGATGTTTGTCAACTGAAATCACGAAGTTGTTACCCTCCCAATGAGTTACCAAGTTGTTTAAATGGGTATTCCTTTGGTATTCTGGTGTGTGTTCTGGGTGTCCACTAACCCAGACTGGCAATTTAGTATTAGCTTTATTAGCAGTCCTATGACAAGGTCATATTTGAGTCAACTTTTAGCAGGGCGTTAGTGTGTTGATCCGCTGAAGTTAGATGAGAAGAGATTTTGAATAGTTATGAAAATCACGCTTAGCCAAATCCTATGATTCTTATGCCAACAGTCACTAAAAGGGGCGATTGTTGGTCAATTCTTTTTGCTTTGTTAAATAAACAAAGAACACTTTTTAAATTATCTATTGTTGGTTATTTTATTAGTAAAGTTTATTGACATACATATTAAGTGCCATGTTCCTGGTCTGTGTAATGACTGGGATGTAGTATTGATTGTGACCACATTGTTACCTTCCCTGCTTGAGTGGAGACCAGTTTGGAAACCACCTGAGTGTTTCCCTCTCTAAGATGCCTTGTAGAATTGCAATGTTATCATGCTTTTTGAGGCTCTTAACACCCAATTTGCCAAGTTCTACAACACCCCGCGGGTTCTCCTCCTCTCATGGTAGGGTAAGGCTTTTGGAGAGCAGCCGTGACTGTGGCTCTGCCTCCTTTTAATATATTACCACAACTGACACTAACATGTGGCTTCTTTTGGGCCTGTTTGTGACAGTAGGTTGAATCGCAACCCTCCTCAATTACCCCTTCTCATTCTATATAAAGCCCTGAGGTTTAAACCATTTATCAAGATTCATGTTTTAGGTGATTACCGGCCCCAACATGCAGGATGGTTTTAAATTTATTAGCTAGTTCCATGACACTTGACATCCTCATCTGCGCTCAATGGCTTTCCATTGGCTTCTACTGTTGTAGGAGAATTCTTTAAATACCTTCTTTTGTAAAATAGAATTACCAAAATATAATTATTTATAGTCTTTTGCACATATGAGTAGCTGTTGAGTTTAATTTATTTATTTTGAAGATTAAAGGCGTTTGGGGACCATCTAGTACTAAAAAAAGATTAAAGGCGTTTGATAGTTCATTGAGCTCATAATTTTCTGAAAAGAGTTGACGATTACTCAAATTTTCAATAAGAATTGAGTCACAATTGTGAAGTTGTAGCGATCAATATCTTAAACAAATGCTGGAAAAATAAAATATATATGTCAAAACCATAGCGGTAGAGCAAAGTAAGCTCCTAATGCGCATTTAATGTCTATTCATATAGTTTAGCTTCTATATAATAGTCTATTTGGTAAGTATTTGAGTTTCTTCATCAGCTTTGAAGACATGATGTGACAGGTGCTCCTGTGTCAGAGTTTGCTAGTACCTGGACTTATTTTATTTAACCAAGGTAAGCCGACCAGGGGACAGACATTACCGAATATATGTGAAACTAAGAGAATAACGAAGAAATATAAAAATTGGGCACCCCAGGGTACTCAAGTTACCCCTGTTGCCAGTGGGACTGCCAGGTATGGGGGTTGGTGCACTACTCCGAGGGGGTTTCCCCTGCTATGGAGCAGGTGTGAAGGAAAGGGTCTGTGTGGAAGAACCAGAGTGGGAACCATGATTCTATGAGCGCTTTTTGTCTTGGTCTCATATATCCATAGAGCCAGGCTTGGAAGTGCTCTAGTAAGTGGACATGGAATCTGTCAATAATCCCATGAATGGTTGAGACCATGCCCTTGAACGCATCTAATGCAATTGTGTGGATTGTCCACATTGCAATGGGTATTATTAGGAGCGGAGGGTAGATGGGATTGGTGACTCAATCTGGAGCGCGAAGATACTCTTTGATATTGAGAATTCCTGTTCGTTTTGGATCTTAAGCAGGCGTGCAACTTCCTGCCATATAGCTTTGGTTGAGGGGGCATGTTTTTAGGCGGTGATGTAGGGATCCCTCCCCTCCACATACTGCACATGTTTTGTGGAGGGAGTTAGAGCGGTCTGCCATCCTATAGGTCCTTCTCAGACAGCGCCAGGCATTTGCTCTTATCCTTGGATGTAGGAGTGGGTGGTGAGTCATTTTCCACATTGCCTTCTGTGTGGTTAAATCATAGGGAATGTCCAGCATATCTAGGTATTCTATCCTAGCTATGCTTGGGGTTGTTGCGAGCATATCCCTCTGGGGGTGGTTTTTTGGGTTTCTTAAATTGAATTGGGGGCTGGGTCGTCCCCTTCCCTGTATAGTACTCATGTTCTCTATGGTCCATCCCATATGGCGGATAGTTCGGAGGATATGTTTGAAATGAGGGGAGGTTTCATGCGGACCTGTTGCAGTAGGGTGCTTGGCAAGGTATGAAAGTAGTCTGGGTGGACTATGTGGGTTGGTTAATGTAAGCGCCTGTGCAAAGTTAGTCCTTGCTGCTCTGGACCAATGTTGTTGCGGGAGGTCTGGAGCAAGGATTTCCATTATCCAGGTACCTAGGATGTGATTGGCATGGCTCTCAAAATCTATTAGTCACATGCCTCCGCTTGAGAGTGGGCCAAATAATGTTTCCATCCGTATAAGAGGGTGAGAGCCAGGCCACAGCCAGCCCTGGATAAGCGCGCGGATTGAGTTTATAAAGGTAGGTGAGAAGGCTATCGCGTGAGCCTGGTACCACAGTATTGGGAGAATGAGCGAGTTAGCAACTGTAACTCGTCCTGTTAGTCCTGGGGTTCTTCCCTTGAGGGAGGCAACGCGTTTGGTTACCCGTTGTAACAGGCTACTTTCCATTGTCTCATTAACATATCCCCCTAATTCTAGCCAGATTCCAAGGTGTCAGACAGGAGTGGTGGTGGGAGGTGTTGCAAAGGGTAAGTAATTGGGTTTTTTCTTCGAGTGTTGGTATGAGGTTCTGAAGTTGTGGTCCAATTGTTTTTGTATTTTCCTAAGAGGATGATTTCTGTCTTTCTTTTGTTGAGCGATGCATTGCTCACCTTGGAGTATTCCTCTAGAGTGTGTTCCAGCTGTTGGGCATCTTCATTATTTGCTATACCTGCTACGCAGTCATCTGCAAAGGCCAGTATCTTGACTGTTGGTTGTACTTGTGCGGTTATCCCCATGAGACGTAAGTCAGTTACTTGGAGGAGCGGGTCAAGGCTGAAGTTGTATAGCAGTGGGCTGAGGGGATCCCCTTTTTTGAGCCCTCTGTGTGGTTTGATATTGTTTGTTAGGAATCCAGGGCCACATACAGCCATGGTTGCAGATTCTGTTAGGAGCATCACCCATTTTATGAATCTTGGTGGGAGTTTGAAGGCATGTAGACATTCTTTTAGGTATGGCCAGCTAACACGGTCATACGCCTTTTCATGATCCAAGAAGACCAGGGCACCAGTTGCTTTGGATTGGCAAATGTTTGCAACAGGGTGTATGTTGTTCCAGATTGAGCGCCCTGGTATAAACCCAAACTGGTTGGGTGATAGGACGTCAGATGCAATTGCGCCTAATCTAGCTGCTAGAATTTTTGTTAGAATTTTTGTGTCAGTGTTGGAGAGTGCAATTGGGCGCCAGTTGGCCAGATCCAACTTGTCACCCTTTTTATATAAGGTTATAACGTAGGATTCATGGCCTCCTGGTAATAGGCGTGTTTCCAACAAACTCTGGTTCATTGATGCCAATAGGAGGGGGCGATTTGTTGAAAATATTTTTTGTAAAATTCGTAGGGTATCCCATCAGGCCCTGGGCATTTCCTACGTGGTGCACCGAGAATTGTCTCCCAAAGCTCCTCCTGTGTAATAAGGGATAGTATATTGTAATTTGGTGGTGTACTTTGCATCTCAGCAGTTTGTATAAATTCTTTAATTTTTTGTGGATCTGTTGGCATATCGCGATATAATTCGGTGTAATAGTGGTGTACTTCCACCTTGACCTCCTCAAGTCAGTTGCCACGGTGCCATTGGTCTTGCGGACATGTGTGCATGTGGGCTGGTTTCTGCGGGAGTGGAATTGGCATAAAAAGTATGTCAAACAGGTTTCGCCTTCCTTTATGAACTTACCTTTGTTCAATACTTTGATTCTGTGTTGGTGTTCAAAGATGAGATTATTAAGTTGGGCTGAAATCTCTGCCCATTTTCGTCCCCAATTAGGGCTATAGCCAGATCTCAGAGTATTTATTTCCAGGTGGTCTAATTCTGCCAAGATATGCTTGATTGTGGCTGTGTCCGCGGTGTACTTGTGTGATGTAATATGTCAGGTTTTGTTGATTAAATCCTTTTTGTTTCTTTCCCATGTTCTGATGGGATCCGAAGTGAATTGGGCTGTGAATTCTGGGTTTGTAGCCTTGTTTCCAACCTGTCAGATATCTTGGGCAATATTATATTTTTTGGGTGAAGCTTTTTCCAAGGTGAAAACTGTGTGTGGGATTGGGTTAGCGCTAACTGCACCATAACTAATTGGTGATCAGAAAAATTGATCTTTTTTGTTGTAAATTTGGAGATTCTTGAGTGGTGGGATTGTGGGATGAGGATGTGGTCAATATGACTCATCAATATGAGCAGTCCCTCACATATGTTGGAGCTTTTCATATGGGGAAGGATTGGTGAATTGGAGGGAAGAGCATCCTGTAAGCCAAGAGATGCCTCATTGTGCGATATTCAATGTGTCCAGGTGGGTATCCCCTGGGATTAGGCCATCGATCTGTATTGGGGTTATCCCAGCAATTGAAATCGCCTAACATGATGATATCTGGTGGGAGGGTGAGAGTAGAAATTTTTTCTAAAATTTTTTTCTCTCAGTTGCAGTGCACGGTGCGTAGATAAATGCTAACAAAATTATTTCATCTTGGTATGTGATTGTTGCTACCAGGACTTGACCGTGCAAGTGTGATGATGAATTTGTAATTTTAACTTTTTTGTTGTTTTGGACTATCACCCCACAATGAGACGTCCATACTGATTGTGATGGTGCGACCCTGGTTGACCAGGATTCTTCTTCCCCTTGTAGGCAGTGGGTTTCTTGGATGGCCAAGAAGTCTACAAGAGGTTTTTGCAGGAATGCCAGCTTTTTGGCTTGGGACATATGAGCCCTGGCTCCAGCGATGTTTAACGTCCCTATTGACACTGAAGTGCCCGCGGCGCCTCAGGAGCGGTTGGGAGGACCCTCTGGTCCTATCCCACCGCGGCTCATTTTGGCCATGCTCCGCGTCTGTACTCCAACTCTTTCACTGCCATTGTTGGTTCCCTTGATCTGACCCAATGATTCAAGGGAATTGCAGTTTTTTGCATTTGCGTCAACTTTTCCTGCACAGGTCTCATGTTGATTTGATGCGGGTTGTTGATTGGATTTTATATTTTTGAGGTACAACTTTGTTGCATTGTGCACCGCATTTTCACCCAAATTGTGGTTGCATTGTTCCTCAGTATGTGCATGACTGATGACGCTTTGTGGCTCAGTCTGGTTACTGTGAAAATTTTTGACCTGGGCATATTGTTCTGATTGGTTGGTTTGGTGAATATATGAAATATCCTCCTGAATTTGTCCGTGGTTAATGGCGGATTCCGCGTGTGCCGCCGCTTCAGCCGCTGCTCTCTTGCGGGCTTTTTGTGCTGCTTTACGCTGTTTACTTGTAACTGGGTCCACGATGGAGTATAGTCCATCTTTTTCCCCAGCGGAATGGGTGATGGCCATCAGTCATTCTAGCAAAGTTTTATTATCTTCATCCATAGCTTCTTCACAAAAATCATTTTCCATTAAGCCCTCTTTTACAGGGCATGCATGTTCCTTGTGGCCCAGTGAGCCACAGTGGTTGCAAATGGGTGGTGCGCGTTCCGGTGTAACTTGGAATGCAGCCAACTGGCCCCCATCTGAAAAGTGAAATTCTGCTGTGTGGGGAATTCTAGATAAATCCTCTTCCACTTCTGGGAAGGGGTTGATTACAGCGATAGCTTCGCCCGTGCACAGGTTGGGCATCAGGTGAAATCGCTGTAATTCAAGTTGCTGAATTTCAATGTAGGCCATGAGACCTTTGCGGAGCTCCTCCTCAATTACCTTACAAGGAAGGTTGGTGGGGAGCGAGTCAAAGGAGATGAACAAAGTTTTCACTTTATTCCATCTGGTGCGCGTGGTGCACACAATTTTTTTGCCTTCAGGGAGGGCAATTTCCATGCAGATTTTTGCTGCGGCATTGGCTTCATCAGCTGTTTTGAAAACAATATTGATCCAGCCGTGGCCCATGTTGTTGGTGGCTACGTACACCGCGTGAGGGAAAAGTGAGGGCTGTGCCTCACATGTTTTCTCCCACAGGGTCGGTGACTCATCCCCAAGGAAGAGTCTGATCCTGTGTTCCACCTTTGACAAAGGTTGGTTGAATTGAATGTACATGTATTGCGCGTGCTTTACAGTAAATACCATAAACCCAGATGGTGTCTGAGTTTGCGATTTCTTTGTAGATTGGGTTCCTGGTCCCCCTCCAGGGCGTTTCTTGCCCTTAGTTGCACCGTTAAGCGCACCACTTGCTGCGATGCTCGCCCATGTTGTATTATTTTTGTTATTAAAGTCGCCCATCTTTCCTGTGTGTGATTATCCAAATTTGCTGTTTGAATTGAATCGTAGCAACTAAAGTGATTGTTATGAGAAAGAAAAGCTGTGTCCACTCAAAGTAATAATTATATTTTCAATTAGGCCTGGTGTGGTGCCTGACCCTTTTATTAAGCACAATGATTGGTAAAAATTCCGCTATCAACAAGAAACTACCAGGAGAAAAATTTAAGAACTTGGAATGCCCTTGCAGCGCCAGACCTAATGGACCTCTTTATTTTAAAATTGGTAGAGAGTCAGTGTGCTAAGGAAAGACCTGGCTTCCTTTGTGAGTATGCTAATACCCACAAGGGCAGTCATGGTCCATAAAGCACCGCTGATTTCAAAGAGATCTGGTTCGGCGCGTTAGAGGGTTGTTGGAATGGCTTCAACCCAGAGAAATGTTACCCTATGCCGTATAATTTAATTAAATTTAAAGAATTTGTTTTAAAAATGATAATATTTTTTATTTTGAAATTAAAAAATTTAAAGTAAAGAAAAGCACAACCCAACACCTCAGCAATAGCAGAGTGCTGAGTCTTATGGTGGGATGGTGGAGATCTAGAAAGCTGAACCACGGTACTAGAGATTGGTTTTTTGATTTAACTGAGGTACGCCGACCAGGGGACAAACAGTACCAAATTACAACACTCAAAACGAAAAATAAAACTAATAACCAGGTGGGAAGCAGAAACCGCTAACCCAACATGGCAGAGGGTGAGGAGGGGTTGGGGGGTTGGTTTTCAGAAAGACCTGCCTCGATCATGGGATGTTGGTTACAGTACTAGATCAGAGCAGAGAGCCAGGGCGTTGGGGCATCCGCATAGTGGGGGTGAAGGTCAGCGTAGTAGGAGTTTTCCACTTCCTCATCAAGATAATGACAGGAAAGGGTTTCAACAAAAGCTGCGAGGAGAACTTCAGCTTCTTTGTGGGCTTCAGGAAGTTGATTGAAAAGGGAGATACTTTGGCGGGTGATTTTTGCTGAGGGGTTGAATGAAGCAAGCGTTGCGACATTCATAACAGCAACTTAAGCATCATCAAATAGTTTCAAGATGTCACTGCAGGGAGATTCAGGGAAGTCAGGGGGAAGAAGATGGTGGGCAGGCCATGCTGGAGCTGAGCCACTGACTGGGCCACCGCGGTGCGTAGTTTTGGGCAATGAGGAGAGGCCACTGCAGCTAAGGCGAGCTGGTGGTCACTTTGGAAGGGGGCTGTATTGGGTAGAGGAGCAAAATGGCGAGGGGTAGGGATTCATCCAAGTCAGGAAGGAAAAATTTTTCCCGACTATAATCGCCTTGGCAGAGAGGTTGACCTGTATGCCTACTAATGAGGACATTACCTGATTCGTCAGTCTCAGCCAATAGATCCCATGGATTTTGGTTCACTGGAATATTGGCGTTCAAATTTGGGTGGGTGGGATTGGGTGAATGGGCGGCTGCTTGGGTACCAAAGGTGGTCCAAGCATTGCTCTGATTGGCTGGGGTAGATTTAGGTGGGAGAGTGAGGCTGGAGGTTTTGGGGGGGCTGATTTTCCATGTGGGCTCACTGAACGAGATTGGAGGGTGGGAGGGGGCAGCAAAGCGTCCCATACTGAACCTCCAGAGGGGGGCTCAGAAGCCGCAGCAGCGGACTTGGCCTGAGGGTACACTTTTTGCATGGTCGAGGCCAAAGCAGAGGGAACAAATCTGCCTACCATTATTGACCTGAGCCCAAAAGAAATGATCAGACGCTGCAGCCACACTAGCGCGGGGTGGGATTTTTGGGCTATGGTAGGGTGGTGTGGTATGATGATTGCTGTTGCACAAGGAGCAGCAAGGCGCTTTGCACCAGATGGAATGGCAAAGATGAGGTTGGGCTGAGTGCCATAAGCCATGAGCCCCGCGACCAACTGGTCATACAAAACCTGGGGTGGAAGGTGGGATGGGAGATTTGCAAAGGATACCACTAGCGTGGTGTCTGAAGGGAGGTGAGTACGGGTTGTGGTAATGGGGTTTTTTTTATAAATTAGAGGAGTTTGTGCTGCCGCTTCAGCATCCTCCTCAGATTGGAACCCAACGTCAAAGTAGCCCTTAAAAGGGTGGAAGTCTATAAAGCCAGCTGGCGCAAAGGCCGCAGTGGCTAGGTAAATAATTGCCTTAACCGCATATGGGAACAAACGCCCATAGTCCACTCTGAGGCAATAGTGAATAGCGGAGCGAGGGAGGGCGAGAGGATGGGGGCGAGAAGGGTGGACGCGCGCCAGGTGGAGCGCTAAGTCCCGTGGGGGGACAAAACGGTTGGAAGCAGTGGGCGGGATGTTTGAGCTCATCTGAACACGCTTGCCCACGGGGCAGAAAACGCTAGGTGGGGGTGCACTGCTGCCCCACACTGGGGTGGCAGGCGGCGGAGCCAAGGACATCAAAGAATAGGTTTGGGAAGATGGCTGTGGATAAATAAAACTTAAATTTAAAATCGCTCAAAAGTGACTTCGAGCAGTAAAAGAGAGATTAGAGATTGGCTTTTTATTTATCAAATTAATATAAATAACAATTTTGAATACCAAATAAACTTCATAGTATCAGCTGATAGTTCCAAGCTATCTCATAATAATTTCCTAGTTTCTAAATGTCTGAATTTCTGTTTATAGATTTTAAATAGAATGTCAGGTTTGATCCCCACTTTCACCCTCATCTTTCCAACTTTTTGTCCAAATTTGACTTTTTAGACATGTTTTTTTTTTAGTACTAGATGGTCCCAACCCAAGGGGGGGGGATTCATCGATGTTGTTAGACATGTTTTGTTCTTCAGGTTGGCTTATGGGTGAACCACCTGTTGGGGGCAGGGAATGGGGACGCGGTAAAGACTTTTGGATTTTTTAGGTATTCACACATTTGTTTAATTTTTTTAAATAAAAACCTGTAGATTTTGAGACTTTTATGGGTTTGGTATGAGGGTGGATAGGGGAAATACGTGTGGAAAGCATGGAGGGGCAGCAACCAACCATCTCTCATCAAGTGTGTGACCTAAATCATGTAAATGGGTGAGTGAAAATCCTCATGGTTGGAGACCTTTATAGTCCTGAAGGGATGAAAGTTCCTGTGTTCAGATTTATAGCTGGCGCCTATAGTTGTACATTACCATCTCCTTGAAAAGTGGGGCTCACATGCCCTCTTCAGGGGCTTTAGTGAGGGCTAATTTTAATGGGAGCAGGAAGCTTGATGACACCAATGGCGTCCGATTTGTCTGGAGAAGGCGCTGAAGTGGTTGAGTGCTCTTTGTAAAAATTTTAATAACTCCAAACAGTTGGTACTAACTCTGGATGAGACTCAGCTGTTCTCCTACTCTGGGTATTCTTTCCATAATAAGAGTTAGTACATTTGGCGTTTAACTTGTCATGCATCGTACATTTTCTTTACCTCAAACTCTGGGGTTCCTTCCACAATGATGGGCTCAACTTCCACCAGTTTCTTACCTCCTTAAGAAGAGAGGGAGGGAGCATGGAACGAAATTGAATTTCCTAGTGAGGTGGCAGTTCCAAGTGAAAAGCACCATTGTTTAAGGCCTTAGTAATGGGAAAAGTCCTGATCATTTGCATTCCAAATTCAGAATAATACTTTCAGGTGCTATTTTGAAATCCTAATAACCAAAACACCTTCATGATAATTAAGAACCTCACATCGTTTCTCAATGCAAAACGCTTGGCATCATTTAAAGATTCAGTTAGATGGTTCTGTACCTGTTGATGCACCTCATGGATGTGTGTAAAAACTATTGGCTTCTGGAGTTTCTCTGCGCGTTTAAAGCCCAATAGTGAAGGCGGAATTATACCTCAGGTTAGATTACATGAGTGAAATCCCTGTTGAGGTGTGAAGAGAGTTATTATATAAGAATTTTCTAGGGGGTAATCAGCTGCACATGTATCCTGGGAGGCAGTAGCATAGCATTAAAGATACTTCTCAAGGTATTGGTTGGTGCATTTCATTTGACCATCTGATTAGAAGTAATAGTCTGATGATATGCATGGCTTAATCTTTAGCATATCACACATGGACTTTAAGAATTGTGAGGTAAACTTGGGCACCCTGTCACTAATTACTTCTTGAGGAACAATAATCAAGGAAAATACATATACTACAAACAACTGTTCTATGCCTCAAATTTAGTGGTTTTCATACAAGGGATAAAGATAGCGTATTTTGTAAAGCAATTTACTATGACCTTGATCACATCATACCCACAAGATATGGGTAAACTTACAATAAAGTCCACTAACAGAGATGTCCTTGGGCTTGGCGCCTGCTGGAGAGGGTGAAAAAGGCCCTTTCGCTCTTCCCTTGCCAAGAGGATATCTATAACTCTCTCACTACCAGAGAGATGGTAAAAAATTAGTAAACCACATGATCAGGGAACTGGTTGCTAATAACAAAATTAATAGGGCACCTCAAAAGGTGCCGCTAAACGGGGGATCCAAGGACAGGGTGTACAAAATCTTATAAAATAACTAAATACCCTAGAAATATGAGAACTTGGATGAACCCCAGGGAGGAGTCTATAACTAAGCGCAAATCAGTGTTGGGGTTTTTGAGAGCCTTGATTTGGAGGAATCCAGGATTTCCCATATGTGAATAAAATTCAATGGTTACTTTAGACAAGAGATTATAACTTAGATTTTTATAACCTCCTTGATGAGGTCTTCAAAGAGGTCAGACCAAGGGATCATATGAAAATTAAAAATTAATGTAGTTTTATTAAAGCAAGATAAGTAATAAAGAAGGTTGTTCTCAAAATACTAAACTAAAAGGATTATGGTATCAATTTCCCTTGGACGAGGCGCTGAGTTTATCCAACCAGAAAGTGCAAGCCACAATTCTTTGTGTTACTATATCTAAAGTATGCTCAGACTTGTATAATTGAATGTAATTGTATTTTTTCAGATTTGGCAATGTAGTAACCCAAACGGGACTCAAAAACCCATTTTCCCACTAAATGTAATGTATTAATATATTTTTCAAAAATAACTGGTGCACCACAAAGCTGAAGATGTAATGCGCCCATATCCATCATGCACACCCAGACCCAACTTGGGCATATTTTGCTCTTACCCAGCGTTGGTCCAGGGTGTGCTTTAGGTCAGACAGGCTCATTAGTTTGATCCCCTTGGTCTCTTCACGCTCTGCCTTGATGGTAAAGTCTGTCCCTACAATCATGTCACTTAACCATGATAGTCCTATCTGACATAGATCTGGTTCAGATTAAGCATTACTCAATTTAGGTGGGAACGTCATTTGTCAGTCCATTCAAATTAAACCCTCATCTTATTAAAGTGATAAAACTTTTTGCTCCAGAGTGCCCCATGGTTGGGGAATCATGATGTTTCCTTGTTACGCGGGAACACAGCTCTGAGGGAGCCCATACTTTGTTGAGAAAATATATTACTCTATCCTTATAGAATAACATCCAGTAGGGGCTGTACAAGATTCAATATTCACTAGGAGGTCATTCATCTCAGGATCTGTGGCCTAGTATTCCAACGCTGCATCCAGTAGAAAACCTTCATTGGTAGGGGATTCCAATGCTGGACCAAATGGAGTAACTTCTTTCATTGGCCTGTCTGGCTCTGATGAAGTAACAACACCAGCCAGCTCAACATAAGTATTATGAAAACTAGGAGATGTGGAATTGCAGGATTTTTATTTATAATAGACTTGAATTTGGTTTTGATTTTGTTTTGGGTTTTGGGTTTTGACTTGTTTGTAGGTTCTGGAGTGGGTATGCAACCACCATAATGGCTGGAAATGGGGAAGCTATGACTTTCTCATGGGAATTTCCGTTATTAATTTAGGGCCTATTTCAAAGTGTGCCCCATTAGGGGGTTTTTTACTCGAGAGATCAGGTAAAAATATGAGTATCCCTTTAACAAACTCATACTTGAGTTAAAGATAAAAAAGTCACAGCAGGTCGTAATCTTCCCTTGAGTCAACATCTGAGTTTTGAGAAAGTAAGTGACTAATGGTCCATGCGAAAAGCCACTGTATGATTTGCACCTGTAACAGGTACCGCCAGTGCATTAGCGACCAGGAAAAAACAGGAAATCCTATATAATAAATTGCTCATGCGCGCTCAATGACACTAAACTTCTTTGGGAATTATGAGAAATGCTGTTCTCACTATTCATGTTTTCACAGGAGGACAGCACCACCTGCAGTACCAGAGGCATCGCACACCAAAATAAAAGGCTTGTCCTTATCAGCATGATGCAAAATAGGAGCAGAGTGAAACGTTTTTTTGCAACAAAAGCTTTTGGCACTCTGGGATCCAAGTAAATGAGGCTTTCTTACCTGGGGTTGGGTGAATGGATGAGGTGATCTCTGAAATAGCTAGTGAGAATTTCTTAAGAAAAGTAACTGAACTTAAAAAGCTATGAAGTTGTTTCTGCATTACTGCAGTTTTTCGTGAACAAATGTCCTCCAATTTAGAAGGTACTTTGGTGTGACCATCTTTTTAGCTTTATTTTGCCAAGAAAATGAACTTTACCTTCAAAAACTCGCATTTGGAAGGCTTTGCAACAAGGCCAGCTTTGTGGTGTGCTTCTGTCACTGCTACTAAATATTTACTGAGCTTTTCAGCATTGTAAGAGTAGATCAAGATGTCATCTACATAGGCAATAGTACAAGATTATCTAAAATTTCACAAAACGTCGTCAAATTAGTGCTGAAAAACTGGTGGAACATTCTTCAGGCCAAGGGCATGACTTTATACTGATACAACATACCTGCTCTAAACTGCCTTCAGCCACTCCTGTCAAGACTTGACCCACACTTGATAGAAAGCGTTCACTAGATCAAGTTTTGAGAAACCTTAAACTTGGAAATTACCTTGGAAATTTCTGCCTTCATGGGAAAAGATAAGGATCATGTAACAAAATGTTATTTAAGTGACCATAATACACTGAGCACAGAGGCACCATCAGGGTTTTGTGCTAAAATGATAGGAGAGAACACTTGGGAGGTTTTCTTGACCATCTGTAAACTTTTAAGCTTCTTTTTTAAGCTCTCAAGTCTATTATGAAGGTTCTGTTTGTGCGTTGAACCAGATATTATTAAATTGATTGAATGTGTTGGCACTCTCAACATTTTAAATAAAGCCTTGACTTGGGGCTTCAAACTTATTATATATCTTGGGTAATAGCAACATGTATTTCCTCTTATTAATTTACTAATTGGTGCTTTGTTGGGTCTAAAGCCCAAAATCATTTTTAGCTTCAATTTACTTAGCATCATCCAAATTCAATTAATATTGGATGAACTCAAAAAATATAATCAAACTGCTCTACTAATTGATAATCCTGGCTGATACACTATAACATCTATTATTCTACCTTGGAGGGAATGAATCCCTTATTTCAATGTTATCTTATCTCAAACTTCACTTTATCTTATATGTACATTATCTGTACCTACTTCTCTTTATCCTCTAAAAGATTTAGGATAATATTTCCTGATCTATTCCCAGTTCCAACAGGGCTTGCGCTGATCATTCCTTATATCCATTATTTTGTCCCTTATTTTACTAGCACTATTTAAGGTGCAAATGATTTACTCAATAAAATAACTTTTACGCTTTACCTCTTTAGGGTCTTTAGTAGAAGCTCTTATTCTCTCTTGGGACCTCTGAACCAGCGTGGTTAAGTCCCTAACTATTAGTTTTTGGTACCTCTGAACCTGCCTGGGTTAAGTCCCTAAATATTAGCTATTAGGACCTCTGAACATGTTATTAAGGTTAAGTCCTCCTCTCACCTGTCCACCTCAGCAATCTTCGAAGGACCAGACTTCAGACCTCCCTCAGTCCCAACAGACTGCATTGACAATAGTATGGATACTATTGTCTTAGTTGAGATTTCCAGGAACAGCTAAAATTAGTGTCCTCAATGCTAGATTGATGCTTACGTCCTGCCTTTCAAAAAGCACTAGTGGTGCCCAACCCAAAAGGGGGAGCTGCCATGCATCTTTATTTGCAAAATGGGCCAAACAAAGGGATTATCATAAGTAAAAAATCCTAATATAGCACCACAGCAGATAGACTAGAAAGCCATATCAGAAGGTGAGGAAGCTTTAGGGAACTTTTGTCCATCTTCCGCTATAGCTGGAGGACCATGGTGGACAGCATTGGGAAGGGATCATCACTGACATGTGGCATAAGGAGGTATGATTGTAAATTTTCTTCATTAATGTTTCCAGTGGTGTACATCGCCTCAACATATTAAGCAAGTTGATGCGCAGCAAAAGTGATGAGAGCAGAAACACAAGTGAAAGAGTTGATGCGCTGGCGGGTCTAATGTCCTGCCTTCTGTCCCTATAATGTACTCTGATAACTCCTCAAATAACAATGGGATTATACCCTTCAACTCTTACTTCTTGCAGGAGTCACGGAGAATTTCGCTTATAATATTCAACTATGACATATGATCCTTCCACTTTAATCCCTAGATCCAAAAGACAAAAAATTTAAAACTATTAAATATTATTGTATTTTCATTAGTTTTCAAGTATCTGTTTAATTTACTCTAAATCAAAGAAATTTATAGGACGTCCTGATCAAATTCTTACATTGTCACCCCTTGGGGAGATGACCACAGTTTCCAATGGAAATACCTCCTAAGTTGCACCCTAAATGATCTTTTTCCTCAATAGGGTTTTGATGTCATCTAGGAATGCAATCTTAGTTGTGTAACTTATTTATGTTAACCTGCAAGCTGCTACCAGAAGTTTTGTCAATGATTCAGCAACTAATAGAATTCCTAAATCAATCACCACAAAACTCTGATCAGGTAATAAAACTAGCTATGATTAAATTGCAATTGAATTATATATAGTGGATAAATTTTTGGTATAAATTCCTGATGACTCATTAGCATTACAGCGGAATCAAATCTTAGCAAACTATCTAATATTCTGGGTAGTACAATCCGCCAGAAATAGTTATCATCTTCTTCTATTTAACTGAGGCAAGCGGCCCAGGGGATGGGCAGTATCGATGTGTGTGTAGATAGGGGGAAGTGAAACATAGCGAGGATTAGAAAGGATTGGGCATCCTGGGGTATATGGATTACCCCTGTTGCCAGCTGGTACCGCCAGGTATGGGGGTCGTTGCGCTACTCTGAAGGGGTTTTCCCTGTTATGGAGCAGGTGTGGAGGAAGGGGTCTGTATGGAGGAACCAAACTTGGAACCATGACTCTACGAGCCTTTGCTGCCTTAGCTTCATGTGTCTAAA
>JAKSZP010008707.1:0-28118 GCA_022478985.1 Massospora cicadina | reverse complement strand
GCTATCAAGCATGTCCCATCCCCATGTGCACAACAGTCAGTTGAGGTCAATGTCTTGCATTGACCTTATTCTTGCCCCAGTGACCTTTTGCCCCCAGATTGCGCACTTTACAATGACAAAAATCAAATTCTCTGACCACAGGATGGTGTCAATTTCTTTCACTTTATCAAGCCCAGCGGCACAGGCGCCAAAATGATGCAAAATTTATTTTGCTGACATCACGTTGCCCATGTTTTCAGCGTGGGTGGGCATCAAATCTTCGGCACCAGAGTTTGCCACACCGTTTTGTGCTGAACCACTTGATACCTGCTCAACCTTTAAAGCACACCATCCTTCAGGCACACCACATCTCATTGTGTCACTCTCAGGCTGCTTCAGTGGTCATTAAGCACACGCTAGTGGAAGTGGACCGCCTGGAGTCTAGTATCCCTGATGTAGGTTACAGCCTGGCTTGAGGGTCATAAGTGGGCAGAAGTGTCTGCTTGTATCAACGCACTGGTAACACAACACAAGCGTCGCGTTTGTGTTCAGTTTAAGGCAAAAAATATAATGGTGGGGGACACATGCTCCGCCTACCTTTTCCACAAATTCCTTGTACTGCGACAGAGCTTGGCATGCACACAGGCGAGGCGGTTGGACAGCTCCAATGCAGACACTACAGCTAAAGTGGAAATCGAAGGTTAAAACTTTTATTACAGATTGTATCAATCCAATCCAGTCAAACTGGCCGAAATTTATGAGTTTATTGATGGTGCGCATATCTGCACCGTATCCTTATACCCAGAAATAATGAACTTGATTACTTAGTATGAACTCTGGTATGCTGTTCGCGGTGCACCGTACAGGAAGTGCCCAGGATCAGATGGGACCTCATATGAGTTCTACAAAAAATACCTTAATTATTTTACCTCATTAATGCTTGCCTCAATGAACTGCTGTCTTTTAGAAACGCGCCTCCTTCCTGGGGGCCAGATGGCATACATGATAACGATGTATAAGAAAGGGGATAAGACGGACTTGGCAAATTGGCGCCCCATCTCACTTACTAATACAGATAATAAGCTATTCCTAAAAATCATGGCCAACCGCCTAGGGGAAGTTGCTTCCAAAGTAATCTTCTCTGAGAAATCCGGTTTCACCCTCAAGAGGTCAATATGGGTCAACATCCACACCGTAGCCAATGTCTGCCATCCACGGCTACTTGGGCGCTTGTGATCTTAGACCAACAAAAAGCTTATGATAGGGTCAATTGGAATTATCTCAAAGCCTGCCTCAACAAATTCCACCTCCCCCACCAGCTCATAAATTGGGTGATGTTGCTCACAGAGTCTGCCACAATGGCTTTGCGTGGCCCTGGTTTCCTAAAAAGTGGTTCACCCTCAAAGGGGCCTCCGCCAAGGGGACCCTTTAAGCCCTCCTGTCAGGCAAACAGCAAGTTAAAATTAGACCAGCCTGCCAGACTAGGTGCCGGAGCACACAAATGGCAAACCAGAATATCAAAGGCACTGCTGCTGATATGATGGATATAGAATAATAAAGGAGTTTCACCAATACCTGCTGGCAAGCCATAATCTTGAACAGGCACAGAAATGAAATACCAGAAAAATATGGCCGTTACCCTAAGGGGTGTTGAAATGCCGGTGGAAAGGGCAGTTTATTTTTGGATATAGAAAAACTAAATTTATGATAAAGTTTTTATAGAAATAAAGGAAGTAATATCGACCAACAATTTTCTCAGTGCGATGCATCTGATTAAATAGTAGTCAATTGATAAGGAAACAAGCCAGGATTGGTTTCCTCAAGTTCACCTAACTGGTGAATATTTGGGAATGGGGGCAGATAAGCTCACCTGGAACTGACATCGAAGGATTCAGTAGCAGGCTGAGTTGCTGTCAGTTTGACCTCAAATGCCCAAACTGAGACTCGACTGCATTTCTGGTAGTTGGCACAATGGCGTCTAACCCAATGAGCAATGTGGATCCCCCAAGGCCACCCCACGTAGGGGAGGTCCCAATTGGTTGGGAGTGGGTTCAGGATGCCCAACCCGCGCATGCCAGGTCGCTGGGCCATTTGTTCAGTCAAAAGTGTTGCATCAGCTGCAATACCCAATCTTTCAGAAGGGAGCTTCAAACTATAATTGATGATGTCCAATGCTGCTACCTGCACGTTGGGGATGATCCCCAACAATTTTGGGAGGGGGTTAATTTTGCTATTATAAGGTTTGCTGAATCAAAACTGTCAGTGATATGGCTGATAAATCAATCTTCATTCCTTTTTGACTATGTAGATTCCAATCATTGGGCTTGTTTTCACTCGTTTTCAGACTGATTGACTTCATTTAAGTGATTTCAGCGCAAATTTCCCTAATCAGGCGTACAAGTTCGGGCAAGGTGAATGTGGGCATTGGGGGAGGGATTTGAAGAGCGAAAGCTGTTACCTAGTGCTTGTCTACCACGTGGGTGAGGTCGCCCTGGGTGACGAGGGGTACAGCCACCCTCTTCAGAGCCTTTTTACATGTAAACGGGAAGAGGGCCTGATCGACACACAGGGGATGTTCCCCTGGACTTAAACTCTCTTATAAAACTTCAGCCTCAACCCACTATTATTCAACGTAAATTCTCGCTTTGATGGGGTCCATGTGCAAGGCCAAGCACCTGTTAGGATGCTGGTATTCTTGATGACTGTGTGGTTGTGATGTCAAAAAACCATGATGCACGCGCACTGGAGGCTACTATACAGGATTACTCCAGGGTTAGTAACGCCGACCTCAATGCCTCCAATACTGAAATCATTCTCCTCAGCCAATACCAAGATTGCTGGTCACCAGAACCCCATGGTCAGCCTGCTCCAAAGCTAGCTCTCTGGTTCACTTGCCCTGACCATCCCACACTGCTCTTCTTGTGCTCCCTTTTGTGCCAAGACCCACTGAAGGTCCAGTGCGTCATTTGAGATTGTGGCTAGAGGCGGGAGGGTATGACTCATCATAATGGAGCACCACATCCTTGACAATGTCACAAAAGCACCGCTTCCCTAAGAGCCCACCAGACTACCCTCCCAGGATGGGTGGTGCTTAAAAAACTATGCTCCTGTCAAAAATCTGGTTTGTGGCCCATGCCATCGCCCTTTTCTCATCTTTCTACACCTCGTTATACGCCCTCCCACAATAGTGGCTTTGGTTAGGCCGCCCTCCCCCTGTGCGCCTGATGTCATATTTGGAACTCTCCATTGTGGTGGTATGGGCCTGATCAACTTTGAGGCCCATGCAGCCAAAATGCTTGGAACCTGGATCGCTGCATTCGCCAACCCCACACTCCCAGCCCAACACTGATCACGCGTAGTCTGCTCCAATTTTCCCGAGCCCTTAGCCTCTGAAATTCCACCCACCCCCATTCTCTTCTTAACTATCTAACCTCTCATCCCTCTGCAGCGGGCCCTCATGGGACGCCGCACCACTTCAAACATATTCTCATCTACATGTGGAGCGCCAGATGGATAATCAGCATCAGTGGTCACACCACCCAGAGGGGTCACCCTACTCTTCATTTCAAACAAGAAGTCCGTGGTCAAGCCGTTTTCAACAAACTGAGACCCCAATGTCTCTCCCAAATTGCCTGTGTGAACTACCTTGACAAGCTAGACATCCCGTACACTCTGAGATCCAGAAGGACATTTGGTGGTACGCACAAAATCCTCTGCTATAACCCCAGATGTGCGCCAATGTGTGGAGATGCTTGAGAAAGGTTTATTGCACTGAGGAGCATACCAATGCCTCTCACTCTACATGCATTGTGTGTGTTCAATATGGGTCATTAGTCCATCGCTTGGAAGATTGCCCAACATCATAGGTGATCTGGTGTGATGGTATGCGCATTTTTTGCCAGTAGCGTGAGCAGGCTTTCAGCTTGTCTAGAGACATCTTCTCCTTTTCCATGAACTTTCCTATCCACCCATCGCTCCACATTTTAATTGTTGTGATAGCACTTTGGATGATCCACACTTTTGTCCTTGATGCACTGTCTGGAACTACCCCCCAACCCTCCATGAAGCTGTGCGCCGCTTCCACTCCCACCTCACAGATCTCTTTTAAGCCTGGCTGTTTGGCCATGTTAGACATTTGCCCTCTAAGCTGCAAAGGAAGAATGTTCTGGGTCAAAATTAGCCAAAATGTGGAAATGTTGGCCATTTACGATTTTTGCAATGAACCTAAATGTGATTTTACTAATAATAATTTTGTCAACTAAAAGACTTTGGTCAATTCTCAATGGAACCCCACAAATTAGGGTAACACGATTTTGATAAATAGTAAGGCAACTACCACTAATTCAAACAGTCAGATTTCTCTGATCACACAGCAGACCCTGGGGCGTCCATTGTATGGAACTCCCCCAGCCACAACCAGGTTCATTCATGCGCCTATGCAGGGACCACCCCTTTTATAGGCGTAGCAGGGGTCCCTCAAAGTAAAAAGATTTCCGCTTATGGGGACTGGTTTAAGCTAGTTAAAGCATTACCACACAGGTACATAACTCTGTAAGTCCTGAGGAACGTCCCCTGGCGGTTGATTGGGCCATTTTTTCATTTCCAAGTAAGATGGTACCAAAGAGGATGGCTGTACCCCTCATTACTCAGGGTGATCTCACTCATGTGGTAGACGAGCGCTGGGTAACAGCCCTCCTACTTCAGATCCCACTCCCAATACCCACACTCTCCCTGGCAGAATTGCTATGAGGAATCAGTTAAATCTGCACTGAGATTGCTGAAATGAAATTGATCATAACTGATTTGAGCAGTAATCAGCCCAATGCTCAGATTTTAAATGGTCAAAAAGGTATGAAGACTAAGATATTGGCTTGAATGCCCAACAGTTGTGATTTGGTTAACATGACAATTGAAAAAATCTCCCCTCTCCCAAATCCATCAGGCATCACCCCTGAAGGGCAGGTAATAGCACCGGATACCATCGATATGGTTTTGAAGCTTCCTGTTAACAAATAGGGTGTTGCGCCTGATGCAATGCTACTGACCAAACAAATGGCCCAGCAACTGAGCATGGGTGGGTTGGGCATCCTGAACCCATTTTCAACCAAATGGGCCCACCCCTATGTGGGGTGGCCTTGGGGGATTCCCACTGCTCGTCAGGCTAAACGCCATCATGCCAACCATTGGAAACGTAGTAGAGCCATAGTTTTGGATGTTTGAGGTCAAACTGGCAGCAACTCAGCCCACCGCCAAATTTTGTGATGTCAGTTCTTAAGGAACAAAACTACCCATTCCCAAATAGTTGCCAGTTATGCTGAATTTGCAGGACCTGATCCCAGCTTGGTTTCCCCAAAATGACTACTATTAAATCAAGCGCATTGCACTAAGAAAATTGTTGGTCAATTTTCTTTCCTAAATTCCTATTAAAAATCCTTTCCCAAAAATTAGTTTTTATATGTTATAAATTAAGCTGCCTTATCCGCCAACATTCTCATACCCCTCAGGGTTAACGGCCATGTGCATCTGGTACTTTATTTTGTGCCTATATGAAATTCTGTCTCACTGGCAGATATTGGTGAAACTCATTTCTGGTTCCATATTACTTATATCAGCAGCAGTGCCCCAGGCATTCTGGTTTGTCGTTTGGATGCTCTGGCATCCAAGATGGCAGGTCAGTCTAATTCCTACTTGCTGTTCGCCTGACAATTGCCAGCTGTTAATTCCCTATCCATCATACAGCCCAGGTGAAGCAAGTGTTCCAAGCTTTGTTAGGCTACTTTATCGTATACCTAATTTGGATGGCAACAAGCTGTACCAAACTCACTTTCGAATTCCCTTGACCTACAATGCAGTTAAATACAGATTGGTCATATATTGAGGGGATGTTGGATTTTTAACCAGGTGATATTCCTCACATATTAAAGAAATTAGTATAATAATTAATCAAGGATGATTGCCAATTAGTTTGCTAATTTTGATTATACCCCAATTTGTGCTCCTCATTTAGTTGGGTTGAGCTGTCTTAATCTGCAGGATCAAGAAATTTTTCAGGCATTATTCCCAATAAAAAAATTGGTGGGTCTCAACACCAGTGACTGAGGCTGAGGATGTTGAGATAATTAATATTATCAATTAAGATGACAAATTACTTAAAGTTGACATCAAAAAGTATCAGGAGTTGATCCTAATATAGTTTTTTAATTAATTTCAACACTGGCGACTTATGCAGAGGATGTTAAATTAATAAAAATTGTTTAAGCTCAGCAGGCTTTTGTCCCTGCACCAACTCCATGTGAAAATAATTGTGGGATCTCAAGCAGAAAGTCAAATCTCAGAGGTCCATCGACTTATGCCAAGGATGGCAAACCATTTAATATTAATCAAATAAAGTTTAATCATATTTTGACTTCTTGAGAGTATTGGGCGGAATCCCTGAGAGTATTTTATGTTTAATTTGGCACCGGCGAGTTATGCTGAGGATGTCAATATATCTAATTAATTCAGATTATGACGCATCAAGGATCAATGTAATCATGGACATTTGAGGATGATGAGTAATGCCAGTGAGAGTGCTGATGAATACTAAGCAGGAAGAATCACCAGTGAGTACTGATGATTTTACCTAACTGAGGTAAGCCAACCAGGGGACAGACATTACCAAACTAAAACTAAAAAATCATAATAAAAAATAATGATTCAAATGAAACGCCAAAAATGGATGGATTGGTTGAATCATACCTAACAAAATATCCAACCAGGTGGGCAGCGAATACTGCTATCCCTCATGGTGGATGGTGAGGGGGGGATTGGGGGGCTTGTCTTCAGCCGCATCCATCTCATCCCAGAGTAGGGTGCGTGTTAAGGCAGATAGTAAGGGTGTGGGGGCATTGGCGGCATGAGGTTCGTTATCCTTGATGACTGGAACTTCCGAATAGTTGCCAGCCATCATTATACCAACGATGTATTTGGCCAAAGCGTCTTCAGCTTTGGGGTGTGCATCTGGGAGTTTAACAAACGTGGCAATATTGGTTCAGGTTATTTTTGCTTTTGGATTTGTGCTACTGTTACCACGTTCTGGATGGCTTCAGTGACGTTTTTGTGTAAAGTTTTCATGTTGATCTTACTTTGTGCAGTATGATTTTTGGGGATGACGGGAGGTGGGATTCCTCCTGTGAGTGCAGCCACAGATTTGGCGGCAGCTTTGTGGAGCAGACGGCAATCTGGTGTGGCAGCTGCTTCTACTGCAAGCTGGTGGTCGCTGTAGAATGGTTTGGCGTTAGGTTGCGGGACATATTTCTGAGGCAGGAATTTTGCATCCCAATCTGCGTTATACAGCCACTTGACTTGCAGCATCAGTTCTTCGATGATGTTACCTGATTTGTTGATTTCATCAAATGATTCCCGTGGATTTTGGTTTAATTGGATTGGGGAATCAGCGTATGGTTGAGGTTTGTTTGATTTGTTTGTGGATGCAAGGGATTGAACTGGGATCCAATCCAATGTTTGGTTGGATGAATTATTTATGGCATTGGGGCTAGGTGTATGCTGATTGGTGGCTGTAGGTGCAGCTGCAGCATCAGGCATTGGAGTAGGGGGAGGTAGGATTGTACTTCATGCCAGAGTTAGCGCAGGGTGGGTGGCAGATTGGTGGGCATCAGGTAAACTTTTGGCGTCGGCGGAAGTTTCTGAGTATGGGCATTTACATTTCAAGTGGTCTAAAAAGAAACAGGATGGACAAATCGTCCGTCCGCCCTCAACGCAGACCCAGAATGGATGGTCAGTAGTAGATGGGTGGTGGCACAAGGGGGAATTGCCAAAGAAATTTTCATAAATTCAGGGCTGATCATGGCATATGCCTGAGGCTCAGCGAGGCATTTGGCCCCATTTGGGACCACAAATTGCAAGATGGAGTTGGCGCCATAGGCTGCCAAACCTTCCATCAGCTCCTGGTGGAGAACTTCAGGGGCAAGGTGGGTGGGCAAACCAGCGAACTGGACCAACAAGGTGGTGTCCATTGGGAGCTGGGTCTAAGTTGTTAGAAGGAGAATATTATTGAATATTAGTGGCACCATTGCCGCAGTGGCTGCATCAGCTTCACAGGGGAAGCAAAGATCAAAGTACCCCTTATAGGGGCGGAAGTAAATGAAACAGGATGGTGTCATCACCACCTGAGCCATTTTGATAATGGCTTGGTCGTCATAGGGGAAGAATTTCCCATATTTGACCCTAAGGCCAAAATTCATTCTGCTCCGGGGGAGCACCAGGGGGCAGTGGGGCACTGCTTGGGTCTGGGCGAGATGGGTATTAAGATCCTTGGGAGGAACGAATCATCCCAAGGGTTTGGAATGACTGGGCAAGTCAGTCCAAGCGCGTTTTCCTGTTGGATAGAAAACGGAGGGGCGAGTTTCGCTGCTGCCCCACACTGGGACAGTCAGCGGGGGATCTGACAACAATGGAGCAAGACTTTGGTGTGGGATTAAGTGTTTGCTTTTAATTTACCAAATTAATTTGCTCAAAAAGTTACACCGAGCAGAGAGAAAGTTACCAGTAAGTACTGATGATGCTGGCAATAAATGCCAATGATGTGTACAGGCAAGAAATGCCTATAAATAATTTGATCTCCCTCTTAATAAAATTATCTTCTGTTTTTTCATCTTTATAAATTTTTTAATTAGCAGTATTTAGCTTAGCTTGTAGAAGTGGGACTCAAAATCCCCAGTTGTTAGGCGCTGGGTTAAAACACCTGGAGTAGTGCAACCAACTCTAACCTTGAACTATATGGAAACCTCACGGGAACTTGGGCAACTAGCAGCTACAATGATGAACTAGAAATATTGAAGTGGAGAAACCCTGAGGGAATCAATAAAGGCCGCTGAACCACAATTGTTGGAAAAGTCCCAAAGAGGATCTCTGAGCTATAATAAGTGGTTAAGCCTCAGAAGGAGAAGTTGTTGGTCTGCTGGATTGGTGGGTTGCCCTGCGAACATCTAGGGAAAGGTCACCAATGATTGTGAAAAAGCAAGGGTCAGCAGTCTTCATACTGTTTGGCCTGGCACACTAATGGAGTCAACTAGTATTGAGAATGAAAGTACTCAATAGGGGATCAATTTTCTTTTTTCCCCATGCTGTTAATAAAAACCATAAAAACTAAGTTTTTATTAGTTGTTTTTATTAAATTTTATCAAACCTTTTGTGGGATCCAGCGGCATAAGCACCAGTGAGAACCCATAAGCTGAATTCCTACAAATTGGTGCTCACTTTAGGGGCACCTGAACACTCATAAGATCGTCAAAAATGGAGGCTTCAAACTTGAGTAACCTTCCCTTTTTCCTATTCACGTTGTATCACGTTTAGTTGCTCTGGAAAAGCAACTAACAAGCGCTCTATTTCGTCTCAGAGAACTTGAGCAGCGTCCACGAAACCCACGTTTTAAAGACAAGTACATCCCCTGTTAAAGAGCATTGCTACCTTTTTTGTTCGTTACTAAAGCTGCTATGGATGGTGCAACAGACAAGCAAAAAGTTCAACTCATCCTTCCTTGTTTAAACCGCCTAGCGCAAGAGATGATAGTCCCTTACCTGAACCCTTTATACACCTGGGCAGAGGTGAAGAAGGCTCTTTTAACTGAATTTAGATCAAAGCAGAGTCTACACAGGGAAAAATAGGCCTTTATACGCCTTAGCATGTATGAGGGTGAATCACCTGTTGCCTTTGCTGGACTATTTTACCTCACTTCGCAAAGGCTGTCAACCTCAAACATGCTTACCCTTGATGATGCTATCGCCACCATGGTAATCAGGTTAGCTTCTCAGCCTTCTCTAGCCAAAAATATCATCTCAGTGAAACGCAACTTTAAAACCATCTGCAACATCAAAGAGGCTTTGTTAGATGTAGCCATTTTCCATTTATATGCCACGATGAATGAAGCTGAGGTGAATCCTTCAGTTCTCATCATTGAAAAGCTACCGTCTCTTGAACAGTTGGGAGTGAGCTTACATGTGCCATCCTCCCTGTGAAACCTGCTTCCTCGATGCGACTTTGAAAGGATCCCTCCTTCTTATGATTCCAAGCCCTGTAAGGTACTAATATCATACTCTCGCACAAGTGCACCCAAGTCTCTGTGCCTTCCCTTACAGCCAAGATGTTAAATGCGGCCCCTAAAGCTACCCAATCTTCTGTGGCCGTCTCCCCTACCTCCTTCACAGCCTTGCCCATTGTTAAGAATACCCTTGAGGAGGAATATGAGGGGGGTTATGATGCCGTTGGTTACTACATATTGGGAGCCCCTGCAGAAGTAGAAGTGCCTGATCATTTGAACTCTAGAGGAGTAGACGAGACCATCATACATGAGGAAACGTACCTCAGCCAGATACTAGTGTTCCCAAAAGCTATTGACACTGCCAGCGATGGTGACCAATTCTTGGCTGGCATGATATGCCCTCTTCAGTATGTTCAACCCATAAAAACCATCATAAATAGATACCCTGAGACTGCTAAAAAGCTAACTTCCACTTTCTGGCTCAAGGAGGTCTTAGCTTTATCACCTAACTTTGGAGGAACGCTCACTAAGGTTGAAGTGGTCATTCAAAAGGTCCAATTACTGGCCATCCTGGACACTGGCTCCCCAGTTAACATGATCTCCACTAAGCTTATCAAGAAGATAAAGCTAGCGCCTGATTTGGAGTACACGCAAGAATTTGGTACCACTGATGTAAGTCTAGGGGAACGTCCCCTGTGCATAGATCGGTCGGTCTTCCCATCTCTAACAAAAGGGGCCAAAGAGGGCAGCTATACCCCTCGTCACCCAGGGCGACCTCGCCCACGTGGTAGATGAGCGCTGGATAACGGCCTTCCCTCTTTGGACCCCTCTTCCAGTAACTTCACTCACCTCAGCTGAACTCGTTAGCCAGATTAATGATAACTGTGCTGAGATCAAACTAAATTTGATCAGTCTAAAATTAATGGAAATCAATCCTGACAATCAGAATCCTCATATTCAAAAAGGGATGAGGATTGAATTATCAGCTGGAATCTCTGACAGTTTCAATTTTCTCAGCAGTGTGATCATCAAAATTAACCCCATCTCAAAGTTGTCAGGGATGATCCCTAGCGTGCAGCTCCCATCTGGCAAATTGGGAGTTGCAGCCGATGCAGCACTTTTGACTGAACAAATGGTCCAGCGACCAATCACATGCAGGTTAGGCATCCTGAACCCGTTCCCAACCTATTGGGACTCCTCCTATGTGGGGTGGCCCTGGGGAATTTGCATTGCTCGTTGGGCCAGATGCTATCGCGCCAACTGCCAGAAATGCAGTCAAGTCTTGGTTTAGGCATTTGAGGTCAAACTGGCAGTGACTCGGCCTGCTTCCAAATCCTTTGATGTTGGTTCCTATTAAGCTTATCTGACCCCATCCCCAAATAATTTGTCAGTTAGGTCAAATTGAGGGATCCAATCCCTGCATACTCCCACATCAATCGACCTCTTAATCAGTTGCATCACACTGATAAAATTGTTATTCAATTTTTCCTTTATTTTCCATTAAAAAATTTTTCCCCCTAAATTTATTTTTTTATGTTGAAAAATAAACCACCCTCTCCGCTGGCACTCACACACACCTCGGGTTAAAGGCCATATTTGTCTGGTATTTCATTATGTGCCTGTATGAAATTCTGGCTCATTGGCAGATATTGGCAAAACTCCTCTCTAGTTCATATCTGTCATACCATCAGCAGTGCCTTTGGCATTCTGGTTTGCCATTTGGGTGCTCCGGCACCTAGGCTGGCAGTCCAGTCAAAACTAACTTTCTGTTTGCCTGACATAATTGACCAACCATCATTCCTAGCCTTTTCCACCTTTCTCATAGATATTGGCAAAGCTTTGGTCCCTACTTTTCAGCTGAACCAGGTTGTGAAGAAAATTCTCCCTGGCCATAATAGCCTAGTTCCACTCAAAATGTCCAATCAACATCCCATAGTTGCCACGGCTATTGTGCCCATGTCAGTAGGTTCTGACAATCTGACTTACTATAGGCTTACTTGCCCTATGAACCTTGCAGTTTCCCCTGAAGCCACTACTATCTCTTTGGTATCACTAGTTCAACCACAACTACCAATAAAGAGAACTTCACTTACTCCTTACTTCCCATGAATATTAGTGTTGGGTCCCTTCACGTTTCCTTTGAGGCTTTGGTGGATACTGGAGCCGTGGGTAATTTTATGAGTGTTGAACTAGACCAACAGTTGGAACTTGACCTGGATGTAGTCCTTCGGTGATGGTTGCCTCTTCAGCCTCCCAGACCTCATAACTAGTTCTCTGTCCAGTTTCATTCTCAGTACATCAGTTCAGCTTTTGCGATCAATTTTCAGCAATGCCAATTCTGGTGCTTCTGGTTATATTAGGGGTTTGAAGGTGGTGCTGGTAACATATTAAGACTCATCTAGAATCAAATATGTTGTCATTTGCCAATGATCAAATGTTGGGAGAAGTTCCCTTAGTTAATATCCTCAAGAAAACCTAAGGTCGCAGCTTTATTACTTCCCTCATTCCCCCTTCAGGTTTTCCGTCTGATTTTCCCAAAGAATGATGTGCTAACAGAGTATCTTTGATTCCAAGAAGGTGGACTGCCTTCCACCTCAAACTAAATTCAACTTAGTATTATGAACAATGGTACAGTTAGTGAACATCAACTGCCTTTGTATCTGCACATGGCAGAAGAGAATGTTGCTCCTAACACCTGGATAGACGGTATGCTCAAGAAAGGTTGGTTGTTTTAAGAGACGTCACCAATTGCCTCCCCCATCTTTTTTGCTAAGAAGGCCGTTAGTTTTCTATGTCCCTGAATTGATTATGGCCAACTAAATAAAATTATAGTGAGCGATCCCTACTCTTTACCCCTTGAACAGACTATCATTCAATTGATTGCAAAGTCTCACGTGTTTTCCAAACTTGATCTTGTCAATATCTTTAACCAAATAAGGGTAATGGAAGGTCAAGAATGGCTTACTGCGATTCATACCAAATGAGGTATCTTTAAGTTCCAAGTCATGCCCTTTGGGCTGAAGAATGCGCCAGCTACCTTTCAACAAATGATTGATAGTGTGCTGGGCGACCTCTGATTTACATATGCAGTCGCATACATTAATGACATTCTGGTTCATTCCCCAACTCCTGAACAACATGCTAAAGACTTAGAAGCAGTCGTGGTCACTTTTCACATTGAAGGCCTGTTTGTCAAGCCTATAAAATGAAAGTTTTATAAGGAGGAAGTTACCTTTCTAGGGAACCTGGTTTTATAAGATGGGTACGCAATCCCGCCCAACAAGTTAGATGCCATCCTCAAGTGGCTGACACCAACAACCCAGAAACAATTATGGAGTTCCTTGGGTACTATTATTTTCCTAAAAGAATTTCCCCGGCCCTTTCCCAGTTAGCTGCTCCGCTCCACCCCCTCACGGGTGATAATGTGCCTTTCTGCTGGACCTCCGAATGCCAGCAGGCGTTCAAGTCAATTAAAGACATATTCTTATCACCCCCTATCCTAAAACATGTGGACCCGGCTAAACCGTATATTGTCACTTGTGATGCTTCAGCAGTAGCAGTTGGGGAAGTTCTGCTCCAGGAGCATGATGGCTTAGAACATCCGATTGCTTACTTTTCCCAAAAATTTACTTCAACAGAGCATTTCTGGGCCATTTATGATAAGGAACTGGCAGCTGTAGCTGGGCATTGACTTATTGGCGGTACCTGTTACAGGGAGCCCAGCATGAGTTAACTGTGTGTACGGACCACCAAGCCCTTTAATATTTCCAGAAATCTCAAAATTGGCACTCAGACAGTCTTGTACTTATCGTGATTTATGCAGCTTTAATTATAAATACAAATTTGTGAAAGGTGCATTGAATGTGCTTTCCGACTTTCTTAGATGTAACCCAGCTCATTGCCCCATGGACTTGGAGGAAGTGGACTTGATTACCGTGATCCCCACCACCCAAATCATATCTATTGTTCCGCCTGTGGTCGCCTCAGTAGATTTGGCTCCGAATGCTCCGCTCATTTCACAGGTTTTGGCAGCTCATATGTCCTGCCCCAAAGGAGTGGAGTTACTTAATCAATTATCCCTTCAAACCCACAAACATTCCCTGTATTCCTCAGTGAGGGGTCTCATTTATTTTATGTTGCAGGTTTGGGCTCCTCCTTCCCTTAGAATTAAGTTGTTTCATGCGCATCATGACCCTCCCATAATTGGCCATCTGGGCAACAAGAAACGCATTGAATTGATCAAGTGGACTTATAACTGGGCAGGTTTAACTAAGGAAGTCCCAGCCTGGATCGCCAAATGTGTTACCTGCGCTTGAGTTAAGTTAGACCGCTCAGGCAGAAATGGCCTCCTACATCCCTTACAACAGGCGGAGGGTCCATGGACATCAGTGTCTGTGGACTTTATTGTCAAACTCCCCTGTTCAAAGGGGTTTATGGCATGAATAGTTTTAGTTGATTGCTTCAGCAAATTTTCCCTATTTATTCCCTGCGCTTCTGCGATCACATCAGAAGAAACCGCTCGCCTCTTCGTACGCCATGTGTTCTTTATGTTTGGTCTTCTGCAGGAGATTATCAGTGACCGTGGACCCCAGTTTACAGCACAGTTTTGGGATGAGCTTTTAACTATTTAAAAATCACCCCCTGCCAATCCACCATGTACCATCCCCAGTCTGACGGACAAACTGAGATGGTTAACAAAATTTTAGAATAGTATTTGCGTTGTTATGCATCAGCTGCACAAGATACCTAGGGCCGATGACCTCCCTCTTGCCCAATTTGCTTATAATAACGGTACTCACGCTTCTACAGGGTTTTCCCTATGAAGTGACGTAGGTTAAAAGACCTCTTTCTTGGTTGGTCCCTGTCTACATCTGGATGTCCCTGCTGCCACAGATCACATTGAGAATATTCAGTCTACCCAGTCCTTGGTGTGTGATTATCTCACAAAGTCTATCGAGAATTATAAACAGTTTGCGGATTGTAAACGACTTTCTGGCCACAATATCACGGTGGGCTTGCATGTTATGTTATATACTCGCCATTTGCGCATGCAGGTGCCTTCCCAGAAGTTTGCAAGCAATCGCTTGGGTCCCCATCAGGTGGTAGAAGACTTGGGGAATGTTGCTTTTCAGTTAGAACTTCCAGCTCATTGGAAACAACACCCCATCTTCCGCGTGTCCCAGTTGTCCCCATTCAAGGGGATTGTTTCCGCTGAACCTGAACCAGTTGTGATATAGGATGCAGAGGAATCTGAGGTTCAAAACATCATTGCGTCCCTCAAATCCTGGCAGACAGTTCATTATCTCGTCACGTGGAAGGGGTATCCAGCTTATGAGAACAGTTGGGCCAAGGCTTAGGATCGCGCTAATTGCATGGAACTGGTTGAAGCAATTCATGAGTCCCATCCTGACGCTCCCCGTCCCCCCCCTAAAAAAATTTACAATGGTAATGGCGATCAAAGTGCCCAAGGCTCATAAAAATGTGGCCCTCATGCAGTTTCCCAGTGGTGATGCGCTTCCTTTGGAAAAAGGAAAGGGTAATGTAAGTCTAGGAGAACGTCCCCTGTGCATAGATCAGTTGCTCTTCCCATTTCTGAGAAAAAGGGGACGAAGAGGGCGGCTATACCTCTCGTCACCCAAGGCCTCACTTACATGGTAGACAAGTGCTGGGTAACGGCCTTCCCTCTTCAGACCCTCCCCCAGTACATTTGCTCACCTCATCTGAACTCATTAGCCAGATTAAGGAAATCTGTGCTGATATCACCGAATTAAAGTCAACCAGTCTGAAAATGATGGAAATCAAGCCTGGCAATCAGAATCCGCATAATCAAAAAGGGATGAAGATTGAATTATCAGCCAGAATCACCAACTGTCTCAATTTTCTCAGCAGTGCAATCATCAAAATTAACCCCCTCTCAAAATCATCAGGGATGATCCCTGACGTGCAGCTCCCATCTGGCAAATCAGGAATTGCAGCCAATGCAGCCTTTTGACTGAATGAACAGTCCAGCCACCGAGCATGGGCAGGTTGGGCATCATGAACCTTTTCCCAACCAATTTGGGACCGCCCCTACATGGGGTGGTCCTGGGGGGATTCCCATTGCTCTTTGGGTTAGACGCCATTGTGCCAACTACCAGAAATGCAGTCGAGTCTCAGTTTGGGCATTTGAGGTCAAACTGACAGCAACTCAGCCTGCTACTGAATCCTTCGATGTCAGTTCCTATTGAGCTTATCTGCCCTCATTCCTGAACAATTCGCTGGTTAGGTGAACTTGAGGGAACCAAATACTGGCTTGTTTCCTTATCAATTGACCACTATTTAATCAGATGCATCGCACTGAGAAAATTGTTGGTCGATATTACTTCCTTTATTTTCCATTAAAAAAATTTTCCCCTAAATTTAGTTTTTTTATGTTGAAAAATAAACCACCCTCTCCGCTGGCACTCACACACACTCCTCAGGGTTAATGGCCATATTCATCTGGTATTTTATTATGTGCCTGTATGAGATTCTGGCTTATTGGCAGATATTGGCTAAACTCCTCTCTAGTTTCATATCCGTCGTACCAGCAGCAATGCCTTTGGCATTCTGGTTTGCCATTAAGGTGCTCCAGCACCTAGGCTGGCAGGCTAGTCTAATTCTAACTTTCTGTTTGCCTGACAGCTGGCCTCAATAATACCCATGCTATCAGGGCATACTCTTCCCTTCCCATTCGAATTGGGCAGCTTATTTTATCAGCCCCTACTGTGGCTTTGGACAACAATGTATATGATATGCTCATCGGCACCCAATTTATGATTGAATATGAGGGAATAATTAACATGAAGCAAGGTTTTCTTTCGTTGTTAACTATGAAGTCCCTTTAATCTTATCCACTATAGAACCCAGCAAGCCTGAATACTCTTGCCTGGTCAAATACTCCTTTTCAGCTATAAACTTGCCTTATTCCACTTCTTGGCGCAACACTAAGAAATTGTTCAATTCAGTGGATGCTGGGGATGGTATCCCTTTCTATGCTGCAGCTGAGGTATTAATTAAGCCTGGTGAACAAAGAGAGGTGTCACTAAGATCACACTCCAAATACCATACTATTGCTTGTTGTACCTCGTTAGTATTGAGGGCGTTAGTCCCTTGGAGCCTCGTGTATTTCCTGGGATACTAGACCCACCTTACCAGAGGCCTATTACCATTCTACTGGGAAACCTCATCGTCAAAGACATGGTTATATGAAAACGCTATAAGATTGGCAGAGGCTTCCTACTACCATTGGAGGACATTGGGAATATCCAATCCATTGGCTCTATGGCGGATTTGGGCTTACCCATGGACAACCTAGTGTAACTTTCCCAATGTTCATATTTTGGATAAGCTGAATCCAGAGGAGTTGGAAAAAGTCCATACCTTTTTAGACGAATATAGTAACATAATTTCCAAATTGGATATAGACTATGGCCACATGAAGGGCTGGTGCCACTCCATTGATGTGGGTGATGCTCACTCCATTAGGTCCAAACCTTATTGCAAATTAAAGGTGGAGGAACAGCAAATGAGGACGAAGCTCCAGCATTTATTAGATGCGGGGTTAGTTGTTCCTTCACAAAGCCCTTGGTCTTTACCCCTCTTGCTAATTAAAAAGAATAACAAAGGTCATTGGATAGTCATTGAACACCGCAAGTTAAATTACCTAATGAAGAAGGATAGCTATCCTATCTCTCGCATTGATGACGCTCTGGCCCAACTCTCTGAATTCAACTTCTCCGTCATGGACTTGTCCAGTGGCTATTAGCAAAAGGAACTTTCTCCTCAAGATCAGGAGAAATGCGCTCTTATTTGTAGTGAAGATCTCTTCTAACCCACACGATTACCCCAAGGGTTGTGCAACGCATCTGCCTCTTTCCAGCATGCGATGGATCACATCTTACAGGACATCAAGTTAACTTGTGTCATCATCTATCTTGATGGCATCACGGTGTTCTTAAAAACCTTCAGCGAACATCATGATCACTTTAAGGAGGTGTTTCAACGTTTACATAAGTCTAATATTAAATTGAAGCCCTCAAAGTGTCCCTTCTTCCAAAGGAAATTGGATTTCCTTGGCCACTCCATTTCCCAAGAAGAAATTCAACCCCATGCAAGACAAGGTAGAATCCTTTTAAAAAAATGCCGCCCCCTAAAAATCTACGGAATATTCAGGTATTTCTAGGGAAGGTGGGGTATTAATATCAGTTTAGCCCTAAGTTCGCCCAATTCAGTGAGCCCTTTGTCCAGCTATTAACCAAGAATACCCATTTTTAATGTGGTGATGAACAAAAGGCCGCTTTTGAGACGATGAAGCAACTGCTACAACAATGTCCTATCTAGGCACCCAGATTATAATAAACCGTTTATATTATTTACTGATGACTCAAACTACGCCGTTGGGGCCACCTTAGCCCAATTGGATGAAAACGGTGTTGATAATCCGTTATCTTACTTCAGTAAGTTGCTTTAAAAAGTGTAACGCAACTACAGCGTAACATAAAAGGAGTTCCTTGCTGTTTTGTTAGCTATGAAACACTAACGCCCATTCCTATATGGGACCACCTTCATTGTAGTTACTGACCACGCTTCATTAAAGTGGTTACAGAATATGAAGGATTCACTGACTGGCTAGCTCTCTGAGCTCTAAAGCTCCATCATTACAACATGAAAATTGAACACCGTGCTGGAACCTGTCACAGGAATGTTGATGTGTGTTTTGTCTACCAGTCCTTCACTTGTATAATAGTGAGGTGGAGAGGTTACATGCCCTCTTAATGACCCCCCAATGAATGGGAGGATGAGGATGAGCCTATCCATAAGATGTTATCGCGGCACTCCCATAACACAAAAGTGGAGAACGGGAAGTTGTATAAGCAGGTGGGGGAGAAATGGCTTCCTTACCTTTGGCCCTCAGAATGCGTACATGCTATCCTAAAAACTCACTCCACCTTAGGGCATGGAGGGCAAAGACAACTTTTGAGTGGATTAAGGATCGGTACCATTGGGATGGTATGATGGAATCTATCATTGATGTCTTGGAAGCTTGCATTGCATATAAGGAGCAATCCCGTTTCAAGACTGGATACCAGTATCAACCCACTACCCCCCAGCAGCCGTTACACACCATCAGTTTGGATATAGTAGGTCCCCTTCATCAGACTACTAGTGGAAACAAGTTTATTCAAGTATCTATTTAAAATTTCACTAAGTGGGTGGGATCTGTGGCTCCTCCTGCTCAAAAGACCAAGGCCATAGCCACCTTTTTACATCAATACATTTTTTCAAAACATGGCTGTCCCCAAGTACTACTCTGCGATAATGGTAAGAACTTCACCTCTGGAGTAGTAAAAATCCTGGCCACCTCCATGGGAGACCAAATAACTTTTCTCAGATCTATATAATCTCTCTACTAATGGAAATTTGGAGAGAGCAAATGGTACCTTGCTATCCATTCTGCGAAAGGTTGCCTCTTCTGATCCACTTCACTGGGATCAATTCTTACCCAGTGCTCTTATAGCCTACCAGATTAGCTACCACCGGATTTTGAAAATGTCCCACCTTCCATGTCTTGTATATGCGGGAACCAGGAATACCTTTCCTCTTAGTCAAAGATTTATTCTCCTCTAGAGTTGAGGAACCCAAGAAGGTCATGAGAAGATTGGCTCAGAGCATCATTCAACTCCAATCTGAGGCAATGAACAATTCAGAAAAAACGGTGATTAAAGAAGGTCAGGCAGCCAATGAGATCAAAACTCCCTACCTAGATTCCAAGTGTCCAACATGGCATTATACTACCATAACTGCATCACTCCTAGAAGCGGTAAGCTTGGATCAATCTGGGAGGGTCCCTCACCATCATCTACAAAACTAGGCAATGAATACTATATAAAACTTTTAGCTACAGAAATCACCATCAACTGAGTACATGGCCGCTTCCTTTGTCTTTATTCTCCCCACCAACATGCTTGAGGGTGGTGATGTCAGACATTTGCCCTCTTAACTGAAAAGGAAGGATGTCTTGGGTCAAAATCAGCCAAAATTGGGAAATGTTGGCCATTTACGAGTTTGCAATGAACCTAAATATGATTTTAATAATAATAATTTTGTCAACTAAAAGACCTTGGTCAATTCTCAGTGAAACCTCACAAATCAGGGTGACACGATTTGGATAAATACTAAGGCAACTACCATTAGGTTGAGCAGTCATATTTCTCTGACCACACAATGGACCCTGGGGCATCCATCAAATCAAACTTCTCAGCCATAACCAGGTCCCATCATGCACCTATGCGGGGACCAACCCCTTTTATAGGCGTGGCAGGGGTCCCTCAAGGTAAAATAACTTCCGCTTATGGGGATTGGTTGAAGCTAATTAAAGTATTACTGCACAGGTACATAATGTCAGAAGTTAATTCCCCATTAATTGTACAGCCCAGGCGAAGCAAGTGTTCAAAAGTTTCAATAAGCTAATTTCATATTTTCTTATTTGGATGGTAACAAGACGTACCAAACTTACTATTGAATTTCCACCAACCTGCAATACAGTTAAATATGGATTGATCATATATCAAGGTGATCACTTTTTCTTTTTTTACCCTGCGCTGTTAATAAAAACCATAAAACTCAAGTTTTTATTTAATGTTTATTTATAAAATTTTATCAAAACTTTTTGTGGGATCCAGCGGTGTAAGCACCAGCGAGCACCCATAGGCTGGATTCCTACAGGCCATCTGCCATTTTGCCAACGCCAGTTGGTTTTTTCCTGGTTCCTCATCTGGTTCCTCTCATCATACCCTTTCCTTTATTAGTGTTCAGTTTTTGCCCAGGCTTCCCCTGTCACTTCCCCTCTTCCTTCCACTGGCAGTCCCGGTGGCAACAGGAGGTAGCCCCAGCTGCTCTGGGGTGCCCCTAGTTCTCTTGGTGTTTTGTAGTTGGCTTTTATCATAAGTGTCCATCCCAGGGTTGGCCTTCCCCAAATAAAATTTAAAATTTAAGAATGGTGGTAGCTATTTATATCATTAGATTTATTGGTTTGTCACATTTTTGATTGCTAAATTATCACTCATGACAATATTGTAACTAAAATACTTAAATGCATATGTGTAATGTTTATATTAATTGATATAATTTAGCTAAGCCTTTGTATATGTGGTATATAAGCTGATAGTAATTCATTGGTTAAGGAGTATCCAAAGTTATCAAGCCATAACAAAAATACAATTGATCTACTGTATAACTAAAGTTCACAACATTAACTTACTGTCAAAAAAAAGGCAAGGAACAATCAAGGTATAATCTAAAATTTTAGCTTTATATAGATGTTGGATTTTAGGTGGGAAAGATGCTCACTGGTGCCTTTATTACCTAATTCCCATCTATTAAATTTAGGGGATTTTTGCACCACTTATAATAAAAACAAAACACTTATAAAAATTAAAAGGTTCATTTTTTATATATTTATTAGAAGCGATGATAGTGTGAAAAGAGAACCCTGTTACAATATACTTCTTAGTATTTAAATTAACTTGGGGCTTGGACTGAGACAGGCATAAATTTGATATTAGCTTTGAGCCTATTTAGGAAATATGGGTTGTCAACCTTTCAGAGCTTTTGAACTCACCTCGCTTTGCTGAAACAGCTGATGAAGGGTCACTCGTAGGCAAGACAAACCATGGGGTAATGATTTGATATAAAAGCTAATAAATGTGAGAGAACATAGTTGCCCCTTGGGGGCCCTGCCAAGCCTATAAAAGGGGGCGGTCCACGCTTAGGTGTTGCAATTGGACCAGAAGTGGGTTGTGGAGGAACCTCCAATGGACTCCCTTGATTACGCCACATGGTCACTGTAATCTGACTGCCCAAACTCATGCTATTTTCCTGAAAAGTATTAACAAAAGTGTTGCCCCAATTTGAGGGGTTCCACCAAGAATCAGTCAGGGTCCTTTGGCTGATTTCGTCAGCATTATCAACCAAATCACTCTTTTTACAATATTGGACAGGTAATTATCTGAAATTAACCCTTCAAGAGTGTTAGGGGTAGAATAAGGGCTCAGGAACTAGCCATGGACTCAATTGACTGTAAATCCGGTAGCAAGGGAATTGATGAAGTACTCCTATTCCTCACCTATAAGTGACTACAAAAGGGCTTTCCCAAATAGACCCAAGTTTCTCACTTCTGGGAGTGATACAATTGTGTTAATATAACACTAAGTCTGACACTTGAAAAGAAGGGAGGGGCTTACTATGCTCATTTGTGGCTACCCCTCTTTTTGTTACCAATTTAGCTAGGTTAGACATGGCATTAGACTGCAGCTGGATGATGTGTTGTGACAATCTCTTCAGGGCTTTGTCAGGATCATCTGTCCTACCAGAGAAGATTACCTTTGCTAGCAGGGTTGGTACTCCTGGTTTCCGACCATATAATTCTTGGAAGGAAGACATTTTTCAGGATTTGAAGGTAGCTGATACAGTAGGCCATGAGGGAGCTAGGTAAGAATTTTTATCAGTGTAGGGGATCTGAGCTGACCATCTTTCATAATATGAAAACCAGGGTTCCATTTTCTCTTTCCACAGTTCCATTTGTGGATAGGTTGTAGGGGGCCAAGAAAAGCTGCTGCGTCCCCATTTAAGTAACCAAAAGCTTTACCACCCAAAAGGTGAAATTCTTCCCATTGTCACATTGTAGAACCTGGGGACAGCCATGCTGGGTGAAAATATGCTGATGGAGGATAGTGGCAGTAGCTTTTGCGGTCTGAGCAGGAAGTGCAACCGTTTCAACCCATTTGGTGAAGTGATCAATGCCTACCAGGATATAGCGATTCCCATTGGTAGTCTGAGGTAGCGGACCTACCACATCCAAGCTTATTGTATGAGATGGTTGTTAAAGCGTGGTGGGTTGGTATTGATACTTGGGTTTGTAACTGGATTGCTTCTTACAAATTTGGCAGGCTTTAGCACTTCAATGATAGACTCCATGATTACCTCCCAGTAATACCAATCCTTTATCCTCTAAAGTTTTACGCACGCCACTGTGCTCCAGCCTAGAATGGACCTCCATGATCATGGTAACTCGCTCGGAAGGTTGAAGATAAGGGAACAAATTTACTCCCATTTTATTATACAACTTTCCGCTTTCCACCTTGTTGTTGTGGGAGTGTCAGGCCAACATTTTCCGGATGGGTTCATCCTCATCTTCCCAGGCGTCAAGGGTCATAAGGAGGTCATGCAGCCTCTCTGCTTCACTATAATCCAGGTGATGGATAGGCAGTCAAGTCAAACCATCAACGTTCATATGACGGGTTCCAGCTTGGTACTCAATATTCTTATTGTAGTGCTGAAGCTTTAAGGCCCAACGGGCCAACCTCCCAGTGGTATCCTTAATATTTTGTAAGCACTTCAGGGAAGCGTGGTCAGTGACCACAGTGAAGAAAGTTTCATATAAAAAAGGGTGGTAATATTTTACAGCCATCAGGACTGCAAGGCACCCTTTTTCAGTGACCTGTAATTGCGTTCAGCCTTGGATAACGTTTTGCTGAAATAGGAGACAGGGTGATCCACGCCATTATTATCCAATTGCGCCAGAATGGCCTCAACCGCGTAGTCAGAGGCATTGGTAAGCAAAAGGAAAGGGTTATTGTAATCAGGGTGGCGCAGGATATGGCATTTTGTAACAACTGCTTTAGCATCTTGAGGTGAACTTCTGTTCATCTCCCCAATGAAAAGGGATGTACTTATCCATTAGCCGTACAAGAGGCTCACTCATCTGGGAGAACTTGGGGATAATTTGTTAATAATACCACATTATACCCAAGAATGCCTTGATATCGTGCAGGGTTTTGGGAGCAGGCATTTTGGATATAGCCTCAACCTTGTCTTCTAGGGTTGAATCCCTTACTGTGAGATGGTGTGTTCTAGGAAATCTAACTTTTTTCTGGAAAAAAGTGCACTTAGAGGGTTTTATTTTAAGGCTGGATTGATGTAACGTTGGAAGATTCTTTTATGTGAGCAAAATGGTCATTAAAGGTCTTATAAAACACTGTAATGTCATCAAGATAGACGGTGAACAACATAACTTGAGGTCCTCTAAGAAGTGATTCATGGCTCGCTGGAAAGTTGCAGGAGCGTTGCAAAACCCCTGAGGTAATCAGTTGGGTTGGAAATAGACCCTTGATGAAAATCAGAGCGCATTTCTCCTGATCTTAAGTAGAGAGGTCCATCTGCTAATAGCTGCTAGCTAAGTCCATGGCTGAAAAGAACTTAGATTTAGAGAGCTGTGCTAGAGCATCGTCAATGCAAGGGATGGGATAGCTATCCTTCTTTGTGGGGTTGTTTAGTCGGTGGTAGTCTATCACAACCTGATGACCGCCATTTTTCTTTTTATAAGGAGGAGAGAGGATGACCAGGGGCTTTGCGAAGGTACTAGTAGGTCAGTATTTAATAGCTGTTTAAGCTCCGTCCTCATATGTTGCTCCTTGACTTTTGTTTTATGATAAGGTTTGGATTTAATGTTGATAGCATCCCCAACGTTGATGGTATGACTCCAACCCTTCATATGACCATAGTCAGTCTCAGTTTTAGAGAGTATGTTGCTGTAGGACTCCAATAGACTATTAACTTCATTAAGCTCTGTAGGTATTATATTATTGGAGATATGAACGTTGGGCGATGTACATAATGATTTGTCAGCAGGCAGGCCCATGTCTGACAGACCCAATGCAGTGAAACTGGTTGATCAGTTTAACTGGGATCAGCAGACCTTTCCTAATCTCCTAGTGTTTCTTTATGACCATATCCTTATTGGTAAGGTTCCTCAGGAGAATAATGATAGGAAGTTTGTAGGCTGGGTCTAAGATATCTGGTAATACTTGAGGTTCTAAGGTACTGATTTCATCAATGCTAGTTATGTGCGTAAGCAGTTGTGGGGGACTTGCAGAGTAATTTTGGTGTCAATCCCCTTTTTTACCCGCTTTAATCAACACCTCTTCTGCTTCATTTAATGGAATTCCCTCAAGAGCGTCCACTGATTCAGGAAGCATCTTGGTATTTCGCCCCGCTGTCATGTATCTTAAGGATAATAAGGAGAAAGGATACTCAACAGTGCAAGCGTATTTCTTTCAATTAATCTCATTGTGGTCCAAAATCAGGGGAACCTCGTAGTTAAGCAAGGAGAGATGGCCCTGCTTCAGTATGATTATCCCGTCATACTCAAGTATAAGCTGGGTGCCAATGAGCATGTCATAAGTGTTGTTGGCTAAGGCCACCGCAGGGTTGAGAGGAGGAGTTTCCCAAATTAGATGGGTAAAGGTGAGTAAGCCCCAATAGCGTGAGTGTTAGCTGGACCAGCAGTGCCAAAATCCTAAGTATAGTTGAGATCATGGGCCAGCTTAATTTTTTTCATAAGCTTGGATGATACAACCACAAGGAATCCTGTGTCAAGGATAGCAACTACTTGTACACCATTGACAATAACCTCCACTTTGGTTAAGGTTCCCCCCAAGTAGGGGGAAGAGAGTGGACCTCCTTCAGCCGGAGAGTAGAAGCAAATCGTTTAGCAGTTTCAGTGAATTTATCCTGGATAGACTGCAGTGTATACACACTCTGAGTGGATCAGATAATCGTGGCAATGAGCTGGTCGGCGTCACTGGCAGTATATGTAACCTCCAGGCCTCTCAGCACCTGATAAAGATATGCTCTGCGTGGTATCCTCGCCATATCCACTCTTTCCAGTTCAACTGGTCAGGTACCTCCACTTCACCTGGGGCTCCTAAAACATAGTGACTGGCATCTTCACCACCCCTCCAGATTCATCATTGGAGGGTTTTCAATGCACATCAGAGAGTCACTATGATGGGG
Source organism: Massospora cicadina (assembly GCA_022478985.1). Classification (NCBI taxonomy): domain Eukaryota; kingdom Fungi; phylum Entomophthoromycota; class Entomophthoromycetes; order Entomophthorales; family Entomophthoraceae; genus Massospora; species Massospora cicadina. The sequence continues at coordinate 2,227 of JAKSZP010008707.1, read as the reverse complement.
GTAGGTTTAGGGCTATCCTCATTTCAAGAGAGGCCCTTAGGCTGCTCCTCAACTCTAATTATTTTTGGAGGAGACGCTGTATTTGTCACGGCGCTAGTTTTGACCTTTAAAGTAGCAGGTTTTGACTGCCCCATGGCTACAGTTTTTGGATTAAAGTTGGCTGGAGAAAATAGCATTGTAGAAGTGAAAGCTTTAACTATATCATCTTTATGTCGATCAGAAGCTGTAAGTCTTGAGGAAACAGACAGTTTAGCTTTTGTGACCTGGTCATTTAAATCATTATTGGGGGAGGCGACCGTCACCTGAGAGAGGGGTTTACACTTAGGAGCAGACGTTGAGGCCACTTGTAGTGGCTCATTGCCTGATAATAGATGATCTTGGTGACAAGATGGGGGCAGGAAGCGTGGCCCCATTGATAAGGATGTACTCTGACTTACTGGCTTTAAAACCTCAAGTTTGCTGGGCAGAGAAAGATCAGGTTTGTATCAAGAGAGTGTCTGTAACTCTCTCGTTCCCAGAAAGGTGATGTGGGATGCAAACCCACATTGCTAGGGAACTAGCCGTTAGGAGAATGGGAAGGAAGGCACCTCAAACAGTGCCTGTGCAAAAGGTACCCCAGGCAAGGGTGTAAAGAGCAACATATAGGACCAGGTAAGTAAGGAACATCACAGCATGAGTGGGCCCTAGAGGGGAGTCCATAATCAAGTGTAACTTGGCGTCAGGGGCCTTGGGTGCCTCGATCTGGAGGGGACCTGGGTGGCCCAATGAAGCACCTGGGATTTTGGAATATTGCGATAAAAGGTAGTGGCCCACATGGTTGGAGACCTCCCTGAAGAGGTCCACCACCAAGTTTGCCCAAGGAACCATTGGTAAAAAACGTAAAATAAACGGGTGTTTTATAAAAGTTTGACCAACAAGGAATGTTGGTCACAAAAACATATTTAAAGTGGGCTGGGGAAATTCAGGTTCTGCGGAAGTGCGCCCAAGCCTTGATTCTCCAATAAACAGATGCTTTCATCCATTTTAGTAAAATACAACAAAAGTGCCTTCACTTGAGTAATCGATTGAAGCCATATTTTACCTGAGCTTAAAATTTCATAACTTGAACAGGATTTGAACCCTTGCTCTCCAATTAACTGAATTGAACCATCTTCATTTGTAATGTAAATTGTTTGTTTTAGTGCCTGGGCCGAGATAAGAGGCTGGGCGTTTCGCACCCCATTAGTATCAACCTGGGCATGCTTGGCTTGCACCCAGCGTTGATCTAAGGTGTGTTTCAGGTCAGAAAGATCCTGAAGTTTCACCTTCTGGGCCTCTTGTGGCCCAGCCTTGTCTCTAGCATCAGTTACTACTATAAAGTCATCCAACCATGACAGTTTGAGCTGCACTGCAGGTGCTGGGCTCAGAGTAGTAAACAGCGTAGGGGGCCCATAGGGATCATCATAGCCTCTTTGGTGGGGCTAAGTTGAATAATTCTCAATGGTCAACACCTTGGGAGATGATCCAACACCTGAATTAGCCTCAGCGTTATACATATCTGCAACCTTCAGAAGAGCCTCCTTGATATCTCAGATAGTTCAGAGATAATGCTTTACAGAGATAAGATGCTGAGCTATAGAAGGGTGAGACGTCAACCCATTCAGAATGTCAGCAATAGCGTTGTCAAGAGGTAGCATTTTGGCAAGCAGCAGAGGTTGAGCTTCCCTATAGAACTGCTCCACAAAAGTGGTGATTGATCCTTTCTTTTTCAGGCTAAGGCACATAAAGGCCTGTTCTTGTCATTGTAAACTCTACTGGGAACCAAATTCATCAATAAGCGCCTGTTTACCCTCTGACCAGGTGCTGAGGTTGATCATGGTGGGAACATTTTTAATTTAACTAGATGACTCAAGCAAGGAAGAATGTACTGGGTTTTTGTTGGTCAGTTGCTTCTTCCATAGCAGATTCATAAATGAAGAGGAAGGAGGCAATACTTCTCTCACCCAGGGTGAACTGATCTTTGAAAGGGGGGTTTGGAATATAGTGCTTGTCAGATTCTGAGGTTGACTCAAAAATAAACCCTTCAACAACCTGCCAGATTGGGCTGATTTTCTCTCCTAATGCTTGAACTAATAATCTAATTAAACCCTATTGCAATAACATGGCTTAAGCTGATTATTTCAATGTGGATTTAATTATTTTACTAAAGCTTGGGCTAAATATCTCCACATATTTAGGCCAATCTTCT
>JAKSZP010008706.1:0-28172 GCA_022478985.1 Massospora cicadina | reverse complement strand
ATGGTTGAGCAAATACAAAAGGACTCACAAGCGATATTGTGCCTTAATGTCCAAAAAGGACTCAGAGCGCTGGGTCAGTGCTACCTGCCAATATCAGAGCTTAGTGGGGACGGTGACCAAGGAGGGTCTGGTGCACCTCTAGAAAATCTGAACCACGGATAAGATACAAGAGGTAGAGACTCTGATGAGAAAAGTGACAGCGGACCCAGAATCAAGCAAAATCAAACAATTTTATGGCAAACTACTATTACACCTCAAGACAAACAAGTTAGCAATGGAAGCCCTAATTGGCCTGTCCAAGCCAGCACTTGGGGCCTGCTTGCCGGAGGATGTCACTAATTTGGCCGTCAAAATCTTGATCAATGAGATCAAACAAGCGTTAAAGGAATTTTTGTAGAAAAATGACTGAGACCTGACAACATGTGTGCAAAATATATAACGCCTTCCGCAACCATATTGCACTGGAACTTGTTACCCTCTTCAACTACTACCTGCAAACCATACAACAAATCTTGGGAAGCCAGGAGACCTGAATTGTATTTTTGTACAAGAAGGGACTTCAACGCCAACTCCAGAACTACCCCCAATCGCCATATCCAATGCCAAATAAAAGCTGCTTATGCGCATCTTGTCAAATTAACTAGAGGCAAAAGCACCATGTATGCTCCATAAGTCCCAACATGGGTTTATCAAAGGCTGTAACATCTGAGACATAATGATATAGTCCAGAATATGCTACAGGACACGAGGGGATCCAAACAGGGCTATCTAATGTTCTTTGACATGGTGAAAGCCTACAATTGGGTAGCGTGGTCCTTCCTTCATGCAGCTTAAATGCGGTTGGTATTTCTGCATCCTTTTGATCATGCATTTCAACGCTGTAATCAAGCCTGACCACAAAGGTGACCGTTGCTGATGGCCTTACCAACAATATCCTGGTTGGTCAGGGTCTCCACCAAGGCAATCCCATGTCACCAATAATTTTTAACTTTGCATCTAACGTTCTCTTAGCTGCAATGGATGTGAAAGTCTAGGGATTAGTCCACCCCAACCAATGGCCTCTGAAAATGCTACCCTTCGCCAATAATAAAGTAGTGGGTATCAGCTCTTCAACCAACCTTCAGGGAACCCAATGAGCTCCTGGACCTATACCAGATGCATTGAATGTGAAGATTAACTTAAAAATTCCATAATGAGGATCAGCGTTCCAAACTTCAGACCATCGTCCAACACAACACCAATCCAGAACATGCGGACAATCCACTACCTAGGTATCCTCTTTGATAAAAAATGTCCAGTAGTACTCAAAGCTGAGCAGGAGGTATTATTTAGTCTGTCAGCCCATATGGCCTGCTTAAAAAATGTGAGGCTAAGCCTTGAGGAGAAAGTGCTGGCTGTTAATGTATTCATTTTCTAAAAGCTAAGGTATGTAGCCCATGTGCTGCCCATGATCCTGAACCTAGAGAAGAAAAATTAAAACCATGCTTTGCACCTTTTTCTGGTTCAAGTGATAGCAGTCTTATTGCCCTTGGTACCTTTTTCAAGCTGAAGAGAAAAGGGGACATGGGCCTACTGTACTCTGAATTTCACACTTGGTGGATCTAGGCAAAGTCATCCCTCAATTTGTAACAATATAGTTCATCTCAATTGTTGCATTTTGACTCAAATTCATACTTTCCAAATCCAAGTCAAATTAGTTTAAAAGGACTTTTGGTTTGGTTAGTTTTTGGTGATGGGTTGTGCCTTGCCCAAATTGTAGATTAGGCTCATATGAGCCTTATCATTGATTCAGCTGAGGCCCCCAAAGGGCAGCTGTTAAAAGTTGCACCCACAAATTCTGAATATCACTTCGTAATTTTTATACTTAGCCTACCCTCCTGGAAAGCATTGTAATTTGCTCCCTCATACAAGCTCTGTTCAGTGGGCCCTTTTTATCACCTGAATAAAAATAAAGGTTGTATTGGGGTTAGCATACCTCGCTTACCTTTTGTCTTTTTTGAGTATCCAGCTTTATGAGTTTTCACGTGTTTGGTTGGACCAACCACAATAGAGGCCTTGCATAACTAACTTGATGTAGGAATGTTTGGCATTGTTGGTGCACCAAACCTCTCCCTACTTGAAGTTAGTCTGCTTTGGTGCTGTTGGAGTGCCAAAGCCTCATTTATTATATGGCAGTTTGAACTGGGAGTTTTTGACTATTCCATAATTCTGAAGTCAAATGTGTGCTGTGCGCCTATGATCCCCGGTTTGGCTGACCTCAGTGGTCACTTGGTCCCAGTTGTTGAGGAACCTGCACTGGTGGGAGCTGGTGACTGATGGCCAACCCTGGACCCAAAGTGATCATCAGTTATAAATCTTGGTGGGGCCTCCCACTCACAAGGGATTAAGTTGGAACCAAGGGGACCTGTACCAGCAGGGCTCCCTCACCAACGGATGGTTTACCCAGAAAGGGGATGTCCATAAAGTTGTGCTGAACCACTCACCCCTCTCGCGCTTCAGTTGGAAAAAGTGTTTTCCTGGTCAGGATGGAAGACCATCGCCAACAGGAGCCTGAGATGGGAGCGCAACACAACCACATGCTGAGCATGCGTCCTCATGCCAGGTGGGCTGATTCTAGCAGCCTAGTAATTATTTGCCCTCTCCATCTATCTTTTCCCTTGAGGGGCCTGGAGTTTCTTTAAGCTAATTTTCCTGGGGCTTGAGGTAACTCACCCCTAAAGCCCTTATTATGGCAGCCTTCCACTGTGGGGCCCCTCTTCGTGGAGGGGCCCTTCTCTAGTGGGGGTAATGTAACAATTGAGTTTGTCTTGATTATTGCATTTTGAATTGAATTCATATTTTCAGAATCTGAGTCAAATTGTTTTAAAAAGTCTTTTGGTTCAGTCAGTATAAGCGCTGGGTTGTGCCTTGCCCAAATTGTAGATTAGGCTCATATGAGCCTAATCAATGTTTTGGGTGAGGCCCCCTAAGGGCATCCATTAAAAGGCGCTCCCACCAATTCCAAAGCTCACTTCAGAATTTTAACCCTAGCTTTCCATCCTTGGGAGCATTGTTAGTTGCTCCCCAGACAAGCTCTGTTTGGTGGCCCTTTTTATCACCTGTATAAAAAATTTTATTTTGGAGTTAAAATACCTCGCTTACCTTTGTCTTTTTTGGGTATCCAGCTTTATGAGTTTTCACGTGTTTGGTTGGACCAACCACAATAGAGGCCTTGCATAACTAACTTGATGTAGGAACGTTTGGCACTGTTGGTGCACCAAACCTCTCCATACTTGAAGTCAGCCTGCTTTGGTGCTGTTGGTGTGCCAAAGCCTCATTTCTTATATGCGTTTGGAACTGGGATTTTCTGACTGTTACACAGTTGATGCAAATGTACATGCACTTTCTGACCCTTACATGGAACGTGAACTGGGCCAGAGACCAGGGCCTTCAGGAGCTGGTCCCCCATGCTCACTGTGTGAATGGATGATAAATCATCCATGCATGCCCTCCCATAAAGGCAGCTCATAAAGCTGGAGATTGTGCAATTGGGAAGTGTACCTGGGAGGCTGGTCTAAAGCATCAGATTGGGATGCTGACCAAATCCACAGGGATTTCAAAGCCCACAATTTCAAAATGATTTATGAAATAAACTGGAGGAGCACAATCAAATCGCCCATGAGCACGCCTTTAAAGCAATCAAGATTTACTTCTAATCAACCTCAATTGAATATGGGGTTTTTCATCCAAAATGCAGATGCAACCCACCTGCCTGACCACAAATTATTAATGACTGGGCGGCCAAGGGCCATGATACTAACTACCAAATGTAGGAGTTTATTTAGGGCTATAATTCCCAACTGGTAATGGCAAAACAGCAATTGGTCACCTAACAGATCTTACACCGTGCATTCAAATCTGGTAAGCATAGCAGACTAAACTAACCACAAAAGGACTGCCCTGTCTGCGCCAAACTGGAAGCATTATCAGTCAATGATACTACAAATGTGCCATTTTTTAAAATTACTGGTTCACAATGAGATACCTCCTCTCAGGCGTAGAGTACCATTGGAGATGCATCCATCACAGGACCTATTTTTTGTGATGACCCTGAGAACAGCCCTGATCCATCTGCATGCCTTATTTTACTATTATTGTGTATTGGTAATATACCCAGCACTTGGTGCCAAAAGTCTTGACAGTGTGCACCCCCATTAGAAAAATTTGATATTGAAGACCATTTGGATTCTTTCCAATCAGCTCTGTTGGATCACAAATCCTTGCTCTTAATCCACAAGTGTTATAAATCCACACGCTTATCTTTTCACACCAGATTGCTCATCATACGTGATGAAGCATCAAATTGACTACAGATCCAATGGCCTGTAATCTTTTTAATGCTAGAACTGTGGCTAGCAATGGCAAATGCTAACCAGCAATGGTCGGAGGTGCTAGAAAACTAGTGGCCTGACTTTCTGGTCCTTTTTTCAGTCAAATTGGCTATATTCCACCCTCCCCTCTTACTTTATATTTAGGTTAAATTTTTAAACAAAGTATGAAATTTTTAAAAAAATACTAAAAGTAAAATAGGAATAAGTTGGAGCATCCACTTTTGAAAAAGATCATCCAAATTATTCAAGAAGTTTTAAGTTATGTGCAAACAAAAAATGTAAAAAATAGTTTTTTCTATAAAAACTTGTTTTTCTTAAATAGTGAGAATATAAAAAGTTAAAAATATAAAGTAAAAAAACAAAATAAAACAACATAATGGTGCACTAAAAATAAAAAATAAATTCTTTGCCAAATAAGTACTTTAAAAAATTTATTCATGTATGACTTCAAGAAAAGTAAGGCATTCATGCTTACATACAATCATATGTACAGTCATGCAAAGTATGTGAATATATGTAATATTATATATAATAATAATACTATTATATATGTATAATATATACAGTATGTATACAACATATGCATATATATATATACTATATATAATATATTATAAGTATACATATATACTTACAATATAATATATAATATAAAAAAATGTAGATTGTACATAAAATCATATGTAAGTGTGCATGCCTTGCCTTTCTTGCATTTATACTTGAATAAAAAAATTAAAGTTATTACTTGGCAAAGAATTTGTTTTTACTTTTTAGTGTGACTTTTTTGCTTGATTTTATTTTTTTACTTTATATATTTTACTGTTTACTTTTTTAATTTTTTATTATTTTCTCTATATAATAAAAGCAAGTTTAAAAACTTGTTTTTTATTTTTTATTTTTTATTCATACTTTAATAAAATTATTATTATACATTATATAAGTTAGTTTAGTAGGTTAATTTGGATTTTCATAACATTAAATATTGAAATATCTCATATGTTTATAAAATATTATACAACTTTTTGTTTGAAGTTTTTTAAATATAAGTTATGCTCATTAGATATAAGGATTACAATAAACATAGCTTTGTTTGATTTGTACTTAGGATCTCAGTAAATTCTATTTTAATAAAATTTAAAAACTAGTAAAAATGTACTTTTGGTTAAAAAAGAAAGCTCCAAGTATAAATAGTAATGATAGATAAGAAGATGATAAGAAGAAAATTTAGTATAATCAATCTCAGAATAGATTACTTTATGATTGATAACTTATTTTTAATTGGTAAACTATTTATAAACAATCAAAAATAGATATTTTAAGAGTTATTTTAAGATTTTTATAGACTGATAGTAGTTTAATTTCCTCTCAACAGCAATTTAAAGCAAATTAAAAAAAACAAGTTGACTTTCACCACCACCACCTCACCTCACCAATCTCCTAATTTATGTCCTTGGATCCACCACCTGCTGCCTCAGTATGGGGCAGTGGTGCTCCACACACTAGCGTTTACTGCCCAGCAGGCAAATGCATGCAGACTGGCTCATCCAGTCCACCAAATACATCTGGCCGTTATGTCCCTCCAAGGGACTTAGCACTCCACCTCACACAAGACCACCCAACCCACCCCCACCCCCTAGCCTTCTATGATCTAATATTTGCTTTTGCCTCTGCATTGAGTATGGATGCTTCTTGCCATACACCAACAAAACGATATTTGAGATGGCAATGGCCACCTTAGTGCCAGCAGGATTTATTGACTTCTGCCCTTACAAGTGTAACATACTAGAAAAACCTCAGTTCTGAGCACCATAAATTAAATAATTATTCAGTGCACCAACAAGCAACCAAAGCAGCCTAACCAAGTAGAAAGAGGTTTGGTGCACTGACAGCACCAAACATTCACCTACTACTGGTTATGTGAAGTCCTCTGAGGAGTTGGTCTGAACCAACCCACTTGAAAAGCTTCTCAATGATTGGACACCTGAAAAAAAACCAACAGGTAAGCGAGGTATGCAAACCCCAAAACAACCTTTATTTATTTAGGTAATAAAAACGACCCACTGACCGGAGCTCATCTGGGGAGCAACTTACAATGCTCCCAGGAAGGAAATGCTAAGGTTAGGAAATTCCAAGGTGAGCTTCAGAATGGGCAGGTGCGCCTTATAAAGCCGCCCCTCAGGGGCCTCAATTAAGACATTGATTAGGCTCACACAAGTTTAATCTACAACTTGGGTGAGGCACAACCCAGCACCCAAAAGGACCAAACCAAAAACATTTTAAAGCGATTTGACTCAGATTTGAAAATCCAAATCTGAGTCAGAATTTAAGATTGAGATGAACTTGATTGTTATGACAAGGGCTATTTCAATATTGAATTCTCCACCAAAGAGGATGCAGCCGCTGCAGCAGCTACACCACTAATTTATAAAAATACTCCATTACCACCTCCCAAACACGCCTACCAGAGGACACCACACTTGTGGTAACCTTTGCAAACCTCCCCTCACACCTTCCTCCTCAAACACTTTATGAGGAGTTGACGTTGGGGTTTTCCCCATATGGTGAAAACCCTATCCTCCATTTTTTTGTTCCAATTGGTGCTGAACGCCTCGCAGCACCTTGGGCAATGGCCACCATTACCCCCCACAGCTGAACATGGCCCAGCATATACCACCACGTGCCTGTATCCCACTGGCACCTGACCACTTTTTTTGGGCCTGCACTGACAACAGTCACACATTTTCCCCCTTTGCTATGAATTGGACCACACCAAAAAGCATATCAATATAATTATACTCTGTGAACATGGCTAACTCCACCTATGAGGCCACACCAACAGTGTTTGAGTGGGGATTTTGGCTGCCCCCACCCCACAGGCCATAAGCTCGAATCAGAAACAAAATCTAGCACCTCAAACCCAATCTAGCCGATGCATACCCATGTAAACCAATCAGGAGCAGGATTCAACCCATGTTCAATCCAGAAGATCTCCCACCCCAAAACCTACCCAACCAAAATTACCTACAACCCAATCTTCCCAAATCAATAAAAATCCCTGGAAATTATTGGATGTAGTAACCAAATTGGGTGAAATTGTCCCACCACCAAGTTACCCAATTAATTTAACAACCTATCTGAATTCAGACTTTGATTTCCTCAGCCATGACCAACTGATATATCTGTAAGCCCAAAGTCTTTTTCCAAAGTGACCATCAGCTTGCTGCAGCTATGATGGCCAATCCCAAATTGATCCTTACTCACAAAATGTATGCAAAATCCGTTGCAGAATTTAAAAAAGGGCTGCACCACCCATCATTCCCCTCCAATTTTCCTCCTACCACAAAAGAGAAAATCCAACAACTGTATGAAACTGCCACTAACTCTGTCAAGTATGATGCAGAATTGGCAGAATTTTCTGCATCCACACGCACCACAAGAGCCATTAATGCAAGAGTAATAACTTCTAAATGCCCACAACCAGGCTGAACACCACGTTGCAAATGTGACAGTTGAGGTCTATCCTCAGCATCACATTGCCCTGATCTTTGGTAAGACAGGGCAGGCTGTGTCTTTATGTATGGAGGAGGAGGGGGCGTTGGTTCTGGCAAGGATGCCTAAGGGGCCAGAGCTTGGTGTAGGCCAAGGAGCAAGATGGGCGTCCAAGTCAGAACAAAACGGAAAACGAGTAAAATGGGTAGTTTTGAGATTCGATTTGGATTCAAATCAAGAATGGAATGAAATGGGTGCTTGGGAGTTTCGCGGTTTGATTGGGATTCAAAATGGAATTGGCGCGGAACCGTTGAGGATCAGAACTGGCACGAAACATTGAGTAAAGATTCCGCAATCCTGCTGTAAAGTTTACACCAAACATCATTCAAGTTGGCAATGGCACCATAAGCTTATATTATATCTTATTTTAGCTTTTAGCATGTGTATATAGGGAAGGAACTGGGAGCTGGAGGCTCCTCAGTTCTGTTTTCTATCAACTTGGCTAAATATTAAATAAAAGAACCTAAAATTCATATATTTATAGTTTGGGTTTATTTTAAAGATATTGCTTAATTGCAACCATGTTTGGCTTAAATCAACAAGAATTGGACTTTGAGTGTGAGCTTGGGAGGGCTATTGCCTCCCTCTATACCTTGTCTTGGAGTCAAGGCATGTTGCTGGGGTTGAGTATACTTGCAACTGTCTTCCAGGGGGTGTTTGTCCAATCTTGTAGCGCGCACCAGAGAGTAGTATCAGGAGTCCTGTCAGCCCTATGGTCTTTAACATGAATCCTGTTGCTCAACTCATTCGTGGCTCATTGGAAGGAGCCAGTGCGTTACAGCAAAACTCATAGAGGCTTTAATTTAGGCACAAATTGCCAATAAAAATGACTATATACTTCACCTTGACCCTCATCCCATGGATGCCCTAACCCCTGCTCTCAGCATTGATCCACCTCTACAATGCTGAACCTGATGATGAGGATGACCCGCCTGATCCCCCCTCCCCTCTGCCATGATGTGATAAGTGGCTCACCGCTGTGCCACCTGGTAAGTTATTTTATTATTTCTATTTGTGTTTTGCTGCCCAAATAGGGTGGTCAATTCACGTTTTAATTTTTAGTCAGTCTAGTTTTGTTTAAAAATTTTGGTATTGTCAGTCCCCTGGTCAGCTTGCCTCAGGCAAATAAAATATAAGATCTTTATAGATAAAATTAGCTTTTACAAATAAAAGGATATCTTGAGAGAAAATAGTTCTAGCTATTATATCATTGATACCTAAGATTTTTAATGAATCAAGGATAATATAAAAAACGTTTCAAATTTTCAAATTTTATAACTATCCTTTAATAAAGCGTTGAAAGAATTCTTTACATCATATTCCAAATTTCAAATTTATTTGAGGTACGCCAACCAGGGGATGGACATTACCAATAAGCAAAAGTAAAAGAATTGAATAAATGAATTGAATGAAATAGTAAACCAAAACAAAAAACTCCAACCAGGTGGGGAGCATAATACCGCTAACCCACCATGGCAGAGGGTGAGGAGGTGGGGTTTGGGCGGCTCATCTACAGACATATTCTGTATGACAGAATCATAGTTGTAGAGATGGACAAAAGTGGGGAGCCAGGGTGTTGGGGCATCAGCGTGGTGGGGGTGGATGGCAGTGACAAATCAGTTCTCTTCTTCAAGATCAGCATGGAAGATAGCTTTAATAAATTCTGCTAAGTGATAGTCAGCTTAAATGCAGGCTTTGGGAATTTGGGCAAAATTATTTATATTTTGCTGGGTGATTTTACCAGATGGGTTGAGATCTGCTAGATCTGCCACGTGCTGGACTGCATCTTTGGTATCTTTAAACAATTGTTGATTTCATCCCATGCTGCATCAGGGAAATTAAGGGGGAAGTTTAGTATGGTCAGCCCTTTATTGTATTGAGAAACTGACTGGGCTCACTGCTTTGTGTAGGTTTGGGCAATTGTATGAGGCCACCACTGCTAAGGTGAGCTGGTAGTCACTTTGGTAGGGGATGGCATTGGGTTTAGGCGCAAATTGCTCATGGATGGGATTTTGTCAAAATAAGAATTGAAAAATTCAGCCCAACCATAATTGAGTTGGCAGAGAGGTTCACCTGATACCTCATATGTGATAACTTTGCCTGATTCATCAATTTTGGCCAATAAGTCCCATAGATTTTGGTTCACAAGAATAGTGGATGGAGAATTTGGGTTAGGAGGAGTCAAATGGGCTGCTTGGGTGCAAATAGTGGTCCAGGCCTGACTCTGATTAGTGTGGGCAAAATTGGGTGAGCTAATGTGGGCAGGTGATTTGGTAAAGGCCAATTTCCCAATCTGGCCCATCAAACAAGAACATTGGGTGGGAGGTGGCAACAAAACAACTCATTCAGATTCTGCTGAATGTGGCTCAGAAGCAATACCAGAGGAAGTGTCTCAAGGGCAGGATTTTTTTGAATGGTAGAGTCCAAAACAGAGAGGACAAATTTGGTGGCCATTATCCATCTGAGTTCAAAAGTAGTGCTCAGGCACTGCTGTAATATGAGAATGGGGGAATTTGTTGGGCTATAGCAGGGTAGTTGGGATAATGGTAGCAGTGGTATGATGTGCATCATTACGCTCTGCACCAGAAGAAATGGTGAAGACAAGGCTTGGTTATGTCCCATAAGCCAGAAGCCCTGCCATCAGCTGATCATATGAAATCTGTGTAGGATATAAGGAGAGTGTCTATAAATCTCCTGTTCCCAGCGTGGTAGTGATTGGTACACAAGGCCAATGCCAGGGAACCAGCCACTAGTTCAAAAAGTTACTAGAGCCCAGAAGAGGGTGCTGAAACAATAATAACTTAAGAAGAGAAGTGAAATCATGATAATAAGCAACCCACCAAAAGCAACGTGGTGCACAAAGAGAAAAGGGTAGATGTCCCAGGTTGGAGGGAACCTGGGTGACCCAATGGTGCAATAGTTTAAATTTAATTGCATTTAAAATTGATTGGTTAACGTAGCATGAGACCACCTCAAAGAGGTTCATGCACAGGATTGCTATAGATAACATAATAAAAATTGGGAAGATGGTAAAGGTTTATTAGGAAAGTTGACCAACAAAGAATTTTAGTCCTGGAAAACAGATTTAAACCTTGTTGGGGAAATTCAGGGCTTGCTGGAGTAGGCCCAACCACCGATTCACCAATAGGCAAAAACTACCATCCACATTGGTAGAATACACTGAAACTGGCTTCACTTGAGTAATCGATTAAAGTTGGATCTGACCCAAACGCGTAGTTTTGTAAATGGAATGGGTTTCAAGCCCTCGTTCCTCAATCAACCAGATAGTAACATTGTTACTAATTAGATAAACCATTCGTTTTAACGCCTGGTCCAACAAAAGGGGCTGGGCGTTCTGCACTTCACTAATACCAACTTGGGCATATTTGGATTGTATCCAGCGTTGGTCTAGTGTGTTCCTGAGGTCAGGAGGGCCTGAAGCTTCACCTTCTGGGCCTCCTGTCGCCCAGCCTTATCCTTAGGGTTGCACCTCACTATCATGTCATTTAACTATGTCATTACCCTCTCAACTGACAGGGTTCAACCCCCTCCAGGGGCTTTCGCAAGGGAAAAGTTCTTTGGGCTGGGACCAACTTCATGGCGGCAACAGTTCGGTTTGGGTTGAGACCCAGTAGCCTTGGGGAAACGCTTGTGGAAAGCTTAAATCAGATCTTGGTAATGCACACAATCATACGCTAAAACCAAACTGTTCTCTGCAGCATCAAAACCCTTTCAAGATACCAAGAGCTCAAGTCTTCTTTTAACATGGCGGGATGCTACTATTTCTTCCACTTCCCGCTCTGGCACCCCATCCATGAGATAGGCCTCAGGAGTTCTCTTGTGGGAGCCCTCAAACAACATCAATTTTCTCTCATGGAAGACAGAGAAGATCCAAAATGAAGAGGGAAGATCTAGCTGGTATGAGGTATGGCCCACCTTTCTAACAACGCGGTAAGGGACAATCCTCTTTGGTCCCAGATTCTTGCATGGCTGCTTGATAGGGATGTTATGAGCATCAAGCATCATGAGAGCCCCTTCCTTATATGCTGGACCCACTCAGCGCTTACCATCAGAGTTCTCCTTATAAACTTGCATTGCCACCTCCAAACTTGTGGAAACCCCTGGTAGACCTTCATGATAGTCTTGCCAAAGAACACCACCACTTCAGCCTTATAAACCACAGTTGGGCTCCATGTTAAAGGTGGGGTTAAAGTCATGGTTGAGAAAAAAAAAGCAACTGATAGAAGAATGAAAAGTGTTGTTGTAACTAAATTGGGCCATAGGAAGGTGAGAAACCTAATCTGGATGATCCACAGCGGTGTAACACCGCAGAAACTGTTCTAAGCACTAGTTCATTCTTTCAGTCTGCCCATCTGATTGGGGGTGATAGGCAGTTTAACGGCAGGGGGTGAATCTGAAGAATCTTACACAACTCTTTCTAAAAGATGGAGGTAAACTGGGGTCCCCAGTCACTGATTATTTCTTGGGGAACCCCATGAAGTGCAAACACATGAGTGAAGAAGAGCCTAGCCATCTCAGCCGTAGTTATTGTTGTTCTGCAAGGAATAAAGTGGGAGAACTTCATAAAATGGTCCACCACCATGATGGCATCATAACCATCAGAGGCAGGTAACTCCACAATGAGATCCACCAATAGGGAAATCAAGGGCCCTTCAGCCTTTGGACTGGTACCAACAACCCTGCTAAAGGTTGCTGATTGGGTTTCATCTGATTGCAGATCAGGCACTCTTTACAATACTGCCCCACCTGAGCAGGCAAGCCCTTCCAATTTTACGTGCGTCTTATTAACTCCAAGGTCTTTGCTTTACCAGGATGACCAATGGTGAGTCCATCATGATGGTCCTGGATGATTTCCAGGCGCAGTGGTCCAGCAGGAACCCATAGGCGCCCCTGAAACCACACCATCTCATCTTTCATGTGATAGTGTAAGTCTCGGGAATGTCCTTTGGCTCTCGATCAGGTCATCTTTCCATTCCTGAATAAAAAGACACTGAAGAGGATGGCGGTACCTCTCATCACTCAGGGCAATCTCGCTCATGTAGTAGATGAGCGATGGGTGACAGCCCTTCCACTTCAGATCCCACCCTCAGTACCCAAACTCACCTCAGCAGAACTGTTGTGGGGAATTAGTGAAATCTGTGCCAAGATTACTGAATTGAAATTGGTTATATCTAATTCAGGTGGTAATCTGGTTGATGGCCAAAATTTGAATGGCTTAAAAGCATGAAGAATGAGATATTGGCTGGATCGCCCAATGGCTCCAATTCAATCACTAAACCAGTAGAACAAATAATTGGGAGTCATCGATGAGGGTTCAAAGCCCTCTGATAGTAATTCAGGCGTTGTGGCCGATGTGCTGCTATTGACCAAATGAACGGTTAAATGACTGAGCGTGGGCAGGTTGGCTGTCCTGAACCCGTTCCCAACCAAATGGACCCATCCCTATATGAGATGGCCTTGGGGGATTCCCATCGCTCATCAGGCCAAATGCCATTGTGCTAACCATTGGGGAACGTAGTTGAGCCCTGGTTCAGACGTTTGAGGTCAAACTGACAGAGACTCAGCCCACCGCCAAATTTTGTGATGTCAGTTCCCAAAGAATAAACCTGTCCATTCCTGAACAATTTGCCAGTTAGGTCAAATTTGTGGGACCCAACCCCATCCTGTCACTGCCCAATTGACCACTATTTAATCAGTTGCATGGCACTGAGAAAATTGTTGGTCAATTTTCTTACTTTCCTTTCCAAATAAAATTTTACCAAAAACCAAATTTTTATTTCCCTTTCTGACTGTATCCCAGATGGCATTTCCCTGATGGCCCATCAGCCCGCACTTCATGTGGGCTTTACCAGTTCTTTTGGTCACTATAGCTCCATCCATCATCAATTGGGTTCAGCGAGTCCAATATTTTTGGCTCTACAACCCCATTCTCACGAACTTCTGGCAGCAATACATGGGGATCTTATGGCCTTATGTCTATCAATGGAAAGAAAAATCCATCTCCTTGTCACCCCCATTGATATGGCCTCACATGCCAAAAATCTCGTCGAAACTATCACAGTGATTCCACCCCTGCAGCTAGACCTACTGAGTTGGGAATGGGTTCAGTGTGGTTTGTCGTCAGGATACTCCTCACCTTGTTGTTGCACCACCACTTCGTGGTTTCACATTTCCCAGCTCCATATTAAGTCGTACAGTTGGCAATGCCTCTGGCATTCTGGCTTGCTTTTTGGTGCTCACGCGTCCTGACTGGCAGGCCGGTATAAACTTCTTCTGCCGTTTCCATGACAGATAGCCCCTGGATAGACCCTCTTAATCAAAGCGCTCTTTGCATGTACCATAGTATATTCAGCTGATAGTAGCCGAGAAAGGACTACCTTTCTGAACATACTATATTCCTCCACATTTTCTAGAGGGGCAAGCGCTGGCCCATTGGCTTGGGGAGAGGGAAGTTGAGACACAACTTTATTTGGCGGAATCATCACCTGTGTGTTATGAACTTCTACCTCCTTTGGATCAGTAGCTAAAGCAGGGTTGCAGCTTAAAGCATATTCCAAACCATTATCCTTGCCCTTGGTGAATTCGTAAAAAGCAATTTGGGCAAGGGTCTCATGCCAACGGGTCTGCTGTGGGGTTAGGACATGAGGGGCGCGGTAGTATAGCAAGGCATGGTGATCTGTACATACATAGAATGGCTGGGTGGAGCCATGCAAGTGGTGACGCCAATAAGTCAGCGCCTCCACCACTGCTAGTAACTCCTTGTCATAAACGGCGTAATTCAACTCTGGAAAAGACAATTTCCTAGAAAAGTATCCCACCATATGCTCTATCCCATCTTCGCCTACTTGTAACAAAGTGGCTGCTATGGCGAAGTTGAAGGCATCAGTAGACACAATGAACTCCTTTGAAGGGTTGAAATGGCAAAGAACAGACGTGGACAACAGGGTGCACTTCACTGCTTGGAAAGCATCCTCCAAAATGGGGGATCACTGAAACACCTTGGCACCGCTAGCCTTATATAAGGGTGCTGCCACCTCAGAAAGATTGGGTGTGAACTTTTGAGGAACGTAAACGTCCCCAAAAGCTTCTCAATTCCTTGACTGAGGTGGGGATGGGCCACTCACGAATAGCCTTCTCCTTGTTTAGAGTAATCATGTGTCCTTGGTCAAACATGACGTTGCTCCAAAAAGTGACCTGGGACTTAAAAGATTCACATCTGCTAATCTTCAGTGTAAGGCTGGCTGCCTTTAACCTCTCCATCACTTGTTAAAGATGTACTGCATGGGACTCCAGATCGGGGGGAAACACAGTATATCATCCATGTAGGCAACCGCACAAACCCCTAACAAGTCCCCCAATGCTGCATCAATGCGGCGTTGAAAGATAGCAGGGGCATTCTTAAGCCCAAACTGTCATGCCCCAAAACTGGAAAATCCCTTTTCTGGTACATAATGCAGTTAGTCAATCTTGTCTCTTTTTAATCTTTATCTGATTGAACGCATTGAGGCAATCCAGCTTGGAGAAGACCTTTGCCTTCTCCACATAGTGCGCAATCTGTGAATCCAAAGAGATGGGATGGAGGTCTGGTACAGTAACGTTGTTGAAGTTCCCATAGTCTACGCATGGGCGTAGAGTACCATTTACCTTCTCAACAAAGAGAAGTGAGGAGCAAACAGGAGAGGTCCTCTGAAAAATTGTGCCTTTGGCTAACTGCTCCTTCACCCACACATCTAATGCCTCTTCCTTCCGGATGGTCAAGAGGTAAATGGGAGAAGAAATATGCACCAGATCCACAGTGAGTTTGAAGTCACAGTTGAACTCGGAGTGCTCAGGGAGTTCATTGGCGGATGCTGCATCATAAAGAGGATTCCAAACCCTCCAAGCAAGAAGGTATAGGAACTTCCACTGAGGGCTTCAGCATAGAGGCCAGGCTAAGGGTGTGAAGGTGGGGTCACTGGGGCAAGTCTCCGTGAGCGTCAGCCTCAGACAAAGAGACAACTAGTGTGCGACCATTCTTTACTGTTAAGAATAGGGTATTCTCTTTCAAGTTGGTTTTAACGTCAAGCTTCCGCCACCACTTCACACCCAAAACGATAGGGTACAAGAGGTTTTTGATAGCTTGGAAGTGATCAGACAAGTGTTATTTGCCAACTTGATAGTCCACTGTCCTAACGACCTTCAGAGTGGGAATACCTTGGGACGCCTATCCCTTTAACCATACCACCAGGAAAGTAACTCGCCCAATGTAGTTGGCTAGGCTCTGGTCCATAAAGTTTTCCATGGCGCCAGTATATACCAGAATAGTGGTGCTGAATTTCCCTAAAGGGGAGGACAGGATAGCAGTCAGTAGAAAATACCCCAAATGGTCTTTATTTAAAGCAGAAAACGCCAACACTTCACCAGAAAATTCTTCCTCTGGATCTAGCACGCTATCAGGGTATGTTTTGGAATCATAGAAGGGAGAGGGATAGTTGGTTACTCTTACTACTGAGGTTACATACCCACCATGCCTTCTAAAGGTGTATATACTATATCATATTTTGAATTGAAATTCTTTCTCTACTTCCTGAGTTCCACGGATCATGAGAGGGTCAAATGAGGGTTCTTAGAGGTTATTTAATATACTGGAATAGGGTTTCCATCCAGGCCATAAAAGCTAAGAAATGGCTCCAAGGTTTGGATAAGAATTTTGTCATAAAACGCGTTTTAAGTTGTGAATGACCATATTCCCTTAACTGCAATGGAGTGCTGGATGTTATCCAAGGCCAACACCCCCAGGCCCATCTGCGCCAATTCTGCCAGCATCATCTGAATGCGCTGTCAAAGTAAAACTCATTTATTTAAATTGATAGTGATAATTTTAATGGAAAATTGGGGAATCACAACTTTTGGACCTTGAAGCGTCTGTATCCACCAGGTACAAGCATAAAGGGTGGGTACTTTCCAGTTTGAGGCAACCATAATAATGCCAAGTTGCTCCAACCTTTGGGAAAAAGAGGAAACAGCGGTGTGGCTGACCACAGTTGAAGCCCACAGCTGTTGCCCACCGTTTACACCTCAGAAAAGTTCCACATGAAAAAAATTTGTGCAAATAGAATCGAGGGGTTGGTCAACTAATGTAAGGAGTGTGTCTATAACTCTCCTGTCCCCAGCATGGTAGTGATTGGTGCACAAGGCCAATTCCAGGGAACCAGCCATTAGTTCAAAAGTTACTAGAGCCCAGCAGAGGGTGCTGAAACAATTATAACTTAAGAAGAGAAGTGCAATCATGATAATAAGTGTAACGCACTGGCTCCTTCCAATGAGCCACAAATGAGTTGGGCAACAGGATCCATGTTAAAGACCATAGGGCTGACAGGACTCCTGATATTACTCTCCTGGTGCACGCGCTACAAAATTGGACAAGCACCCCTGGAAAACAGTTGCAAGTATACTTAACCCCAGCAACATACCTTGACTCCAAGACAAGGTATAGAGGGAGGCAATAGCCCTCCCAAGCTCACACTCAAAGTCCAATTCTTGTGGATTAAAGCCAAACATGGCTGCAGTTAGGCAATATCTTTAAAATAAACCCAAATTATAAATATATGAATTTTAGGTTTTTTTATTTAATATTTAGCCAAGTCAATAGAAAACAGAACTGAGGAGCCTCCAGCTCCCAGTTCCTTCCCTATATACACATGTTAAAAGCTAAAGTAAAATAAAATATAAGCTTATGGTGCCAGCTTGAATAATGTTTGGTGTAAATTTTACAGCAGGATCGCGGAATCTTTACTCAATGATTCTGTGTCAGTTCCGATCCTCAACGGTTCCGCGCCAGTTCCATTTTGAATCCCAATTGAACCGCGAAACTCCCAAGCACCCATTTCATTCCATTCTCAATTTGAATCCAAATCAAATCTTGAAACTACCCATTTTACTCGTTTTCCATTTTGTTCCGACTTGGACGCCCATCTTGCTCCTTGGCCTACTCCAAGCTCCAGCCCCTTAGGCATCCTTGCCAGAACCAACGCCCCCTCCTCCTCCATATATACAGACACAGCCTGCCCTGTTTTACCAAAGATCAGGGCAATGTGATGCTGAGGATATACCTCAACCGTCACAATAAGCAACCCACAAAAAGCAACGTGGTGCACAAAGGGAAAAGGGGTAAATGTCCCAGGTTGGAAGAAACCTGGGTGACCCAATGGTGCACTAGTTTAAATATAATTGCATTTAAAATTGATTAGTTAATGTAGCATGAGACCACCTCAAAGAGGTCTATTCACAGGATTTCTAGAGATAATAAAAAATAATGGGAAAATGGAAAAGGTTTATTAAGAAAGTTGACCAACAAAGAATTTTGGTCCTGGAAAACAGTTTTAAACTTTGTTGGGGAAATTCAGGGTTTTCTGGAGTGGGCCCAACCACCAATTCACCAATAGGCAAATACTACCATCCAAATTGGTAGTATACACTGAAACTGACTTCACTCAAGTAATTGATTGAAGTTGGATCTGAACCAAATGTGTAGTTTTGTAAATGAAACAGTTTTAAACCTCTGTTCCTCAATCAACCAAATAGTACCATTGTTATTAATCAAATATACTGTTTGTTTTAATGCCTGGGCTGACAGAAGGGGCTGGGTGTTCTGCACTTCACTAATACTAACCTGGGCATATTTGGCTTGTACCCAGCATTGGTCTAGTGTGTGCCTGAGGTTAGGAAGGGCTTGAAGCTTCACCTTCTGGGCCTCCTGTCACCCAGCCTTATCCTTAGGGTTGGTCCCCACTATCATATCATTTAACCATGACATAAGAGGTGAGATGGGAGGGATGCAAAGGATACTACCAATGTTGTGTCTGAAGGAAGGTGAGTATGGGTAGTAGGGATGTGAGTATTTTTGTAAATAAGGGGAGTTAAAGCTGCTGCTGCTGCATCCTCCTCTATCAGGAAGCTTATATCAAAGTAGCCCTTGAACAGGCAGAAATTTATAAAGCCATCTAGCACAAATGCAGTGGTGGCTGACTGGATAATTGCCTTGTCAGTATATGGGAATAAATACCAGTTGACTTATAGGCAAAATTAGATAGTGGTTGAGGAAGGGTAAGAGGATAGGGACAAGACAGGTGGATATGCATCAGGTGAAGCGCTAAGTCCCATGAGGGGAAAACTGGCCAGAAGAATTTGGCAGGCTATTTGATCCCATGCAAATGCATTTTCCCACAGGGTGGAAAACACTAGGTGGTGGAGCACTGCTACCCTACATTAGAGCAGCAGGCAGCAGATCTACAGATATATCTAGGAAATGGGTGTGTCCAGATAGCATTGATAAGATAAACTCTTTTTTTCTTGTAAAATTTGCTCAAAATGAGATTGAGTGGAAAGAAACTCTGCATTCTGTACATCATATATTATTAATTAAGTATGATTACAAAACAATTATAAAAGTTATAAATTTAGAATTTATCAGAAGGCTTTATCTTTCAAATAAGTGCAGGTAGCTTTAATTTATTAACTATATAAAACTTATTCTAAGGTGATAAACTTGTTTCTTAATGGTTAAACATGAAATTCCAAAGGCAGGATAAAACAGTAAAATTATGATAAATGTTTTTTCTAAGGATAGTATGTTTTGGGTTTATCTAAATTTTGACACCACAAGGCTGATTTTATGGCGTAGTCCAAGCCCTGTACCTACTCTCAAGCCAGTTCCACAGCCATACTCAGAAGTGCTTATAGTGTCACTTGAATAAGAGTAGACATCTTGATTATCTTAATGAGGTGGAGTTTGGTCATATCTTCCATCCCAGATAAGCTTGCTTTGAGAGCTGTCAAGTGGAATACTGACACAATTTCCATAGTAATTATTGGAGTGAGCAATTAGAACGCACAAAACAAGAGCAAAGTAAAGAACAGCACAGAATTCATATTTTTATCTCACTAATTTAATGTTTGGTTTGCAAATTTTATGATGCTTATATACCATATAAGATGGTTCATCCTTTGGTTTCTGCACAATAACACGTTTTTCAGCTGACTCAAGCAATCTACAAATCTGGTGAAGCTCCTAAACTGTGGGCATGCATGTGTCGATTTTTACTTTTGAAGGTAAAATGAAACTAATGTCATTTTTGTAAAAACTGATTAAACTAATAATTCTAAGTAAACCAATAAACGTTTTAAAAACGGTTTCATTTTGCAAAATTCACACTTTTCATAATTTTTTAATATTGTATCGTCATTGAAGATATATAAGTGTGCCAAATTTAAAAACCTCTAGTTAGTCTAGAAGGTAGTTAATCAATTGCAAGGTTTGAATATTCCCCCATTGTGAGTTAAAGAAAAGCATTTAAAAAAATAATTAAAAATATACAGGTCAAATTGTAATTTTCTTTTTCAAATCGGTTAATAAATTTACATTTGAAGAGATTTGTAAGTTTATGCTACGTTAAGAATTGTAGCTGTCGGCATGGCTCTTTTTGGCAGATGATTGGAATTTTGGAGAATTTATTAGACTCTGATCCGCATTTATCAGGTCGTTATTTGAATGGTACACAATGATTGATTAACTTCATAACATTTATGCAATTTTGGCTAATTTGCTCGCATCAGCCAGTTCTGATTGGAAGTGGAATCAGCAAAGTTCCTGGGTATAGAATAAACTTCAAATGCAAAGCTACCATATACTTTTCAATATGGTTGCCCATGATATTTTGCAATTGCAGCCTGCTGAGACACTATTTAAGCCTACTCAGATGGAGTGGTTGATGCAACTTATCCTTGCTCATTTGCTTCAAGGTAACTTATTACGCACATTTGCTTTACCTCCAAGCATTGAATGATAGAGATTGAAGTTGGTAGTTTAAACTGAAAGACAAAGTTATTCTGTATTATGGGAGACCAGGTCTTATACTTTTTTTAGAAGCAGTTGATTTTGCAAACGAGGTTATTAGGCTGCATATTAGTATTTTTTGAACCACATTGGTACTCTAATTATTACTTATCTAAAATTAGGTTTGATCCAAATATTCTACTTCAAGAATGTACTTCCGCAAAACCTTAGAAAAATTATTGAAAATGGCTCGTGGTGAATCTGCCTCCCATGCGCCTGCGGTTGATTCAAATCAGCTGACTTCTTTAACCTCTAAGCAGGTTCAATCAGAAACCACATCTGTTCATATTCCTCCTTCCAGTTTCGCAGAGCTGGATCGTTGTGACAATCTACCCAATACCACTTTTTTAAACTCAAGTGTTGAAAGCCATGAGCATATCTTTAGGCCCGAGTTGGCATCTGAAGAGCAGCAAAGCATCAATGACATCTACAATTCACACATACGCTATGCTACACCTTTGCATTATAGGGATGAGTCTAGCCTCCCCAAAGCCAAAATGGCTGAGCTCCATACAAAAAATATGGAAACTTTAAAAGCAAGTTCAAGCTGTCAGGATACTAATGAGAATCCTGCTTATCCTAACCCTAATCTGATAAGTGGGATTTCCACTGATGCTGACCAATGGAACAGTGGACTTGCAGTCACTGATTATGAACCTGAAGTTGCTGAACCTGAAATCTCTGATGTTGCAGTCATTAACTCCGTACTTGCCAATTATAAATCTCTAGTCCCTGATCAAGCAGTCCCAGGACCTGTACTTGCTGACTATGAACCTACAATTGCTGACTCCGAATTTACAGCTGCTAAATGTTCAATCACTGTAACTGATGTCCCTGAACATACAGTTACTGATCATATGGTTCCTGAAATTGCAGCCCATTCCTCTGAAGATGATAATCTTTCTATCTTCGGCTCATATAATAGCTCAGCATCAACCTTATCAGATCAGCCACTTGCGCAACAAAACTATCAAGGTTTAGAAAACATCCCTTGCTCCGGCTACGAAAGTTCCAGGACTTTTGACTCCGCATCACTTCCATTTATCAAACCACGTAATGGGCATATTTAACAAATTATCTAATGTTATTTTGTTTAGCAGATAACTTGGCTTCTAGTCCAACAAGTATACAATCTGATGTTCATCAACCACCTGTACCTTCCCTTTCTGACCAAGATACGTTTAATACTTTCCAGGGATCTATGACAAGCAAAAAGCATTTAAATTGTGAATCTTGTGACGTCATCTCAACAAGACAACATGTTACCTCTCAGGATAGCGGATCCCCCATTTTGCTCAAAAAGCGTCAGCGCAAATGTCAAGACACAAGCTACCAACTTAAGTTGGCCAGTTCTCGCGAACTCTTAGCTTTGTTTCCTTTGCCTCGTGAAGTCGCTACGCAATATAAGTTACGAAGAATCCTACCTGAAAATTATCCATCCAAGAAACGCAGAATTACTGCATCAGCCTTAGTGGAGGGAGGTCCTTCGAATGCCACCTCACTCACCCGTGCAATTGCCACGCCATACATTCTTCGTGAAAACAATTGGTCAAATCCGAACCCAGAGGTCAGTAGCGCCACCCACAATTTAATCCACCCCAGGGCGCCCCAAGCCACTTCTCGCCAAAGCAGGCGCCGATGCTAACAAACTAAGCCATTTCCACCTAAAAACTAACCGCCCTAAACTGTGGGTGCGACCTCTGTTAATTTTGTCCCATCATTTTATCCTTCGGTATTGTTCTTGAATTAGCGATGCCCAAGTTGTTGTATATAATTATACTTTGAGTTTTTGAGCTTTATCTTGATAGTCTTGTTTTACATGCCAGTTTTTTCTGGGAAAGCCTATTTAGGCATTTGCCAGCTGCTAGTGTTGATAACTTAATTATATATAAGTTAAGCGGCTTTTTTTGACAATGGTTTTGTTTTTCCCCGGTCTAAAAATTGACTTTTTGCCATTTATAGTTTATTTGAGGTAAGTCGATCAGAGGACGGACAATACTGAAGGCTAAAAAGTAAATATAAAAAAAAAAGAAATCGTGCCAAAACGAGATGCCCCAAAACAAAATGGAACGAAACAAAAAATAAATATCCAACCAGGCAGGGAGCGACGAACCGCTAACCTACCATGGCGGAGAGGGGAGGGGGATCGGGAGCCGTTTAAGTATCTAAGCACATTGCGCGTCTGGCCCTGATGAAGGCAGAAAGCAAAGGCGTGGGGCATTCACTGAGTAAAGCAAGACATGCAAAGGGAAGGTTAAATGATTTAATTTAGCCATGCCGAGGGCCTCGCAATAATTAGCGAGGTGATGTTCAGCATTAATGCGGGCATCAGGTAAATAGAAAATTACTAAACATTTTCAGGGGAAAGTCTTATTAAATTGAACCGTTTCCTATCGACAAGTTGCATCAGATTTGTATGTGCAGTTTTGTACAACTGCATGATTTCAGTTCTGCTGCTCAGGGAAACTCGGGGGAATTGACAATCATTTGCTAGTTGCATACTTCTGATTTACTATTAATTATCAATACTTAACCTAAAATTAAATCAGGATAACTTGTTAAAGGACAACTTATGGCTTGTATGACTACAGGAATAAATTATTATAGCTCATCACCAACAGAATGACTTATATAATACTAGCATTCATTACCCGTGCTTCGCTACAGTGTCTAAATTTTTAGGCGATTCGAATTTATCAATTTAGATTTTATATATAGTTAAGCAATTACTATTGGCCACATCTAATTGCTCAATCGAAGCAACCAAAAACCACCAACCACTCAGGTAAACCTAACTGAACTTATCAAAACAACCAATAACTAATCACCCCCGAAGCTACCCTGTATCCTATCGGATCGACCAGAAATCATCACCACTCGGGTAAATAGAATTAACTTATCAAATCAATCAGATAACACCAAACTGCTACCCGAACCATCTCTTTATATTTAAAACTAGCAGAATACCCGTGCTTTGCAACGGAGTTTCATGTTGTACATAATGAAAATGTTAGTTTAATTAATAAAGTTCAATTAAAGTAGGTTTCTTATAAATAAATAGCTGTTGCACACAACTTTGTTTGCGTGGTTTTCAAATTAATGTGATAATATTAGTATGAGTACCCGGCATGCATTGCAATGCCACTCAAAGATAGAAAGTGTTTGTGTTTTAATTCTGTTTATTGAAGCGCTTTTGGATACACAATATTTTTTGTTTTTCCATCTGGTGCATACATGAATAAATCAGAAGGTTTTCCTACTCGTGAGCAGGCCACATACAGCTGTCCATGTGAGAAGCATGATTTTTCAAATTTAGTCCACAAACTTGTAGCGATTGTCCCTGTGCTTTGTTGATGGTCATTGCAAATGCGAGTCGCACTAGAAACTGCAAACGTCTGAATTCAAATGACATATCTGTTGGAATCATTGGGATGCGTGGCAACAGTACATCTTCTCCTTTAAATTTTTCATTTAAGATTGTAGCTTCAATGATATTGTTCATCATCTTTTTCACTGAAAGCCTGGTACCATTGCAAAGCTGTGGTGGATTGATGTTTCGGAGAAGAATGATAGGCACGCCAATTTTCAATGTTAAAACATGCGGCGGCATACCTGGAAAATAAGTGAATTCAAGAATTCAGTTGGACAATTGACAACTTCATCTTGATTCATTACAGTATCAATGGACTTATATGTTGTCACTTCACTTGGTATTTTATTTTGAATGCTGAAATTGATGGCATTGACATTGTTTTTGGCTGCTAGTATAGTATGTGAACTTAGCCACTGATGATTTTTGTAATTCTGTGCAATATTTGGGAAAACTTTGTGAATCAATTTGTCTGTGGTTGCTGTGATTTTACAGAAGTTTGTTGGCAATGTGATACATTGTGTAGATTCATTGATTACCATTTTCCTATTCCCAATATCCAACAATTGTTTTGCAAAATGTTCAGCAGATGCATCATGTTGTAGATGTACACACATATTGGTCTTCAACGTTAATTTCTGTACGTGTTGCCATAAAAATAATGAATTGAGACATGCATTAAGTTTATCAGCGGGTGTTGAACGTGGTATAACTGGTAGAATTTGTCAAAAATTACCAGATGATATAATGAGTGTGCCACCAAAGAGCTGTTAATTTCCTCTTAAATCTTTTAGTGTATGATGAAGTGCTTCCGATGCTTTTTTGTGTGCCATAGTATATTCATCCCATATAATGAGTTGACATGATTGGAGTACTTTACCCATTCCAGAATTTTTCTTGATATTGCATGTGGGTGTCTCAGTGATTTGCATATTCAATGGCAATTTCAGTGCTGAATACGCTGTTTGGCCACCATCCAAAAGAGTTGCTGCAATTCCAGATGATACAATTGACAGTGCAATATTTTTTTGTGATCATATGGTTGCTAAAATAAGTGAAATGGGAAAAGTTTTGCCTGTGCCTCCAGGCGCATTTAGAAAATACAATCCCCCACTTTGGCTTGTAATTGCATGCATAATTTTGTCATACACTATGCATTGTTATTAACCAGTTTTGGAAGATTCATTTGAACAAATGTACCCAATTCATCAATCTCATAGCGGGTTTCTTGTTGCAAATCACAATCAAAAAAATCATTTGCGGATTGATTTGGTGCAGTCATTCCCAATTATACCAGTGTTTTGTTAGCAATTGTTAAATATGTGTTCTCAATTGAAACCAATGCCTCATTATACATGTTTGGTGTGAATTGAATGTCTGAATTTTGATTCATTGCATGCAAACAATGTAGGATGTCTTCACTCATATAGCCTTTGTATTTTTTCCAAAGATCTTTTGGATTTGATGGGAAGCACATTGTCAATATAATTGCAAATAATATGTATATTTTCTGTGGGTGAGCAGTATTTGATGCATCAGCAAGTGAAGTGTCCCAATGTGCATCATTTTTAAGAAGATTTAATTCTTGGCAAGCTTCACAATAAGTGGCACATACTTGACCATTTACTGTTCGCAATTCTTGGAAGGATGTTGGTCCATGTACATTGATTAACAGTAATTGCAAGTAAAAGCATTCTGCATTGTTTGGGTGAACAGTGTACAGACAGACTAATACAGCAGCTGAATATGAGTTGGGATATCTTTCAAATGCTTTGCCTTGTTTGCAATGTTGAAACTTTTTTGCTGATGCATTCCATGTGCAGCATGTTGGCACTTCAGAGTAAAGTAGCATCTTTGCAAATATCATCCCTGCACAATTAGAAAAATGCAGTTAATGTTGTTGGCAGTGGTGAAAATGCTCTTGCATATGCATTTTCTGTTAATAAGTACACATGCTGTCCATTTTCAAGGTGCACTGCCAAATGAATAGCTGCTGGATATCATTCAAGGATAGGAAATAATAAAATGTGCCATACTGCTTCATTGCTACTAATGTAGCATCCCAGTTGATATTGGTCAATTTCATTGATAGATGCAATTGCATTTCCCATTTCAAAAACTGTCATATCACTTCCTTTGTTGAAATTTGCAAATGTACTTGATTGATTTCACCAAGTTGCAATACTCAATATTGATGTGTGCTTTGAATGTTTTTGAAGGTAATAGTGAATAAGGTATAACCCAATCATAAGTATCTGAAATAGAGCTTGTAAGATTTGATTACAGACAGACAGACAGAATTGACAGTGAGTTTGAGAAAAGTGTATAAAAAATGACCACTAACCACTTAACAAAACCATTTTAAATATCAAATCAACTAAATATCTAACTGCTCAGCCATAAATATATACTGACTACTATCAAAAATATATAGGATTTTTACTTGATACATATAAAACTCTTTTTAACATATAAATTAAAATTTTTGATGGATTGTTGTATGGTCATTGAAGATACATAAGTGTACCAATTTTAAGAATTTTTTATTGACAATAAGTGTCTGAAATAGAGCTTGTAAGATTTAATTACAGATAGACAGACAGAATTGACAGTGAGTTTA
The DNA here is from genome assembly GCA_022478985.1 of Massospora cicadina. Lineage (NCBI taxonomy): Eukaryota > Fungi > Entomophthoromycota > Entomophthoromycetes > Entomophthorales > Entomophthoraceae > Massospora > Massospora cicadina. Next base: position 1,368 of record JAKSZP010008706.1, on the reverse strand, counting down.
AGAAAAGTGTATAAAAATGATTACGCCAGGATTGAACAACTGACCTTTTATAGTATTGAAGTTTAGAGCCAAAAGCTGAGCCAATTATGCTAGATTATTTTAGTAACTCCATAATTTATTAAAATAAATTTAAGGGAAAGTAAGAGGGGAAGGTGGAATACAAGCAATTTGGCAGAGGGTAAAAAAGATTGGAGGTTTGGGCCGCTAGAGTTCTAGCAACTCTGACCATTGCTGATTGGCAATTGCCATTGCTAGCCACAGTTCTAGCATTAATGGGCTTACAGGCCATTTGATTCTCAGTCAATTAGTTACCTCATCGCGTGCAATGAGCGATCTGATGGGGAAAGCAAAACGTGTGGCTTTATAACACCTGGGGATTATGTGCAAAAATTTTGAGATCTGATGGAGCTGATCAGAAATAATCTGAATGGTCTTCAATACCAAACCTCTGTAGTGGGGCGCTCGTTGCTCAAAACCTTGGTGATGAGCGCACAGTGAATTACCCACACACAATAATGGTAAATGAAGGCATGTAGTTGGATTGGGGCCATTCTCAGGGTTTTTGTAAAGAAAAGGTCCTGCAAGGATGTATTCCTGGTGGTAATTATTCATCTGATATGATGTAGTGCATCGTGGACCAATATTTTTGAACACTTCACATTCATAGTAATGGTGTGCTATGTCTGCTTCCGGTTCAGTGCATATGGGGCGTTCTTTGTGCTGGTAGTCTGGCCCGCTGTGCTTGCCTGATTTAAAATCCACCAGGTTACCAAATGCTGTTTGGCCATTACTAAGTGGGAGTTCAGGCCCAAAATCAACTCCTTCATTGGGCAGTTGGTGTCATGGCCTTCAGTAGTCCAGTTATTTAGGATTTGTGGATGGGTAGGCGGATTGCACCCCAGTTTTGGGAGCGGATCCCCATATTCTATCAGTGTCAATTTGTACCTTATTCTGATTGACTTGGTTGTGTATTCATTGGCGATTTGATCATGCTCCTCCCAGATTGTTGTGGAATTCATTGCGGAATTACATGATTCAATGTCCCTTTGAATTTGGTCAGCTTCTCAGTTTGATCGCTTAAATGACCATCCACTCTGGCGCACGGCCTGATTGCATAGTCGCCAGTAGTGTGAAGTACCTTTTTGGGAGGTTATCCGCAGGTGGTTTACCATCCATTCATATATCAATTGGGGGGAGACCAGCTCTGGAGGCCTTGGGCTCTTGCCCGGTTCACGCTCTATGCTAGGGTCAGAAAGCCCATGTGCATCTGCGTTAGCTTCAGGAACAACTTCCCTCATATATGCTGGGCATGAAATTTGAAGTCCAGGAGGCCCATGCCTCCTTCATTCTTTGGTTTTGACAGGGCTT